>JAODXP020003216.1:0-32467 GCA_027497455.2 Sardinella longiceps
ACCATGTAAATCAAAGATCATGGAAAACTAAGTTCCGCTTCAACACTCGTAAATACCACATTGAATTTTTAAATATAATAGACAACATTGTGTAGCGATGAACTCTTTATCTCTAGGTGTGCAAATCTACAATTTCCCTTTATTACACAAATTTTGCCAAATAGATCACACCTATTTTCTGTAGCCTTTAAACTTGTCTTATATTGATATGCCACGTCGGAAACGTCCGAAAGCCTTTCCAGGTAGGCTAAATAGAAAATGAGCCTAATGGACACATAAAGCCTAACCAATGTGTTTAAATTAGGCTAGGTGTGTTAAAATAGAGTAGACTATTTAATTGATTGGTCTTATTCATTTCCTTAGTTATTGTTAGAGCTGTTGCCTTTCACTCAGCTATTTTCCGCTGTTGTTCATCTAGTATTACAAGATAGCCTATAATTTCTAAGACACTATTATTATATGACTAAACAATTCTGTCAGCAACCAGAAGGCCTATCCTTTGTTCTATGAAGATACCTACGTTGGCAAAAAAAATGCAATGGAAACGTATTACAGGAACATGACTCCATGAGCGAGGGGAAGGTGTGCACATGCAAAGACAAAGAGTGTACACCTTCCCCTCGCTCGTGGAGAGACATGTTCCTGTAATGAATTTCCATTGCATTTGCAACATATGGAAATACATTGACTATCTGAAACTTGTAGTGCACAATTTTTAATGTTAACATTCTGATTCATGTTAAGTATGGTCAGACCTTTAAAAAAAATGTTGGTGTCGTTGGATTATGTGGGGGTGCACGATAGGCTCTGCATATTGGTTCAACTTTAATTAAAGGAAGACTGTAACCCGTATTGTCACTTTTTTTGTCTTTTTCGTTTTTTACTAATTTGTCTTGTGGAGATTGTTGTATCATGTATAAGTTGTATGTGTTTCTTCTCTCTTCTGTTAACGTAGATGTTTCTTCTCTATTAATCCGGAGAGGGGGACGAAAGTGGAACGGACAAAGTCAACACGGTTACACGTGAATCCAAGAGTCCTTACGTTTATTTAGGACCTGTCAGACCATGAATGGCGAACTGTTTAAAAAGGTATGTGTGCTAGTGCTACTGTTGTCCTTGATTATTGCCTGACTTTACCAATGGAACTAATGGAGATTGTGTGTTACTTTCTCTCTTCTCTACTCCCTTAGTTGTTCCTTCAAGTTACCGCAGCAGTGAACATCCACATGTTTCCCTAGATGTTCTTCTAGAAGCAATGCAGTTCCATGTTAATCCAGCCTTCTGTAACTTGATTCAAGACCTCTCCAACCATGAATGGTGAGCTGTTTAAAAGAGTTATTACACAAACTAAATTATTACTTTTCTCTTTGTAGGTCGCCATAAAATATGTCCCGAAGACCAAGGACGACAAGTACATTGTCATGGTGAATGCAGCTATATAAAATTTAATTTGGATACTTATATCAATATCCCCTGAAGAAAATATGTCAAGATGCCATTGGTCACCCTGTATATCTTGTGTTCCTCTAAATGTTGTCCTCCCCCTTCTTCCCAGCCTGGTGATGGCAGGTGTGTACCAGAAGAGGTCGCTCTCATGACTCATGTCAATCAGCCCCTTGCCTGCCTGAATATCCTGAAGCTGCTTGAGTGGTTTGAGGAGCCCGACCGTTACATCCTGGTTCTCAAGCGTCCCAGGCCCTGCACCGACCTGTTTGAATTTGTTGAAATGTTTGGTGGTCGGCTGTCAGAGATTCAGGCACGGCAGATTATGAGGCAGGTCACCGAAGCCCTCATACACTGCAGAGATCATGGGGTTTTCCACAGAGATGTGAAATCTGAGAACATCCTGGTCAATCTCAGTGACTGGACGGTCAAATTGATTTACTTTGGATGTGGGACCCTGGATAAAAACAACTCCTACCCTGACTTTGTTGGTTATTTTGAAAAAAAAAGAAAAAAAAGGGAGAGAGAGAGAGCGGGAGAAATTAAAAGTCAAAAAGGGGAGATTAATGTCAGGTATTAAATGCTCTCTTAAAATGTTTCTCTTCAGGCACCTGGGACTACTGCCCCCCTGAGTTTTACAAGAATGGGAGCTACCAGGCCGACCCTTCCACCACCTGGTCTCATGTTGTTTGTATAAGTTGGTGGTTGAATGGTTACTGGTTAACCTATCAGTATGACCCCAACTACCCATTAATTGTATGCCCTTATGTCTTTAGCCACCTGGATGAGCTTAAACTTGCTGGTCGAGTCCCATCCCAAGCATCACATCCCAACGACAGTGAAAAAGCAGCCGAGAGGATGAGGTCTCAAGGACTTCATCAACACGTCCGTCATTTGTCTGGAGGTCTCTTTCGTGTCCCATCAGAGAATAAGCCTGGCATTTTTCACGAGATTGATTTGATGGAGTGTTTATGCCAATGTCCAGTAAATGGACAGGGTCAAAAGTGCAAGCACTTAGCATTAGCGCAAGAGGTAGCAAAGGATAAGGTGGACATAATTGCACTGCGACAACAAAAAGCAGAGACTTTAATTGCAACTGAGCAGTTCTTGATTGATGGGAACACATTTGTGGTCCACAATAACGACAATGTAAGCATAGTCTCAGTTTCTAAACAGCAATGCTGTTGTTTAACCAACAGTTTGAATGAATTACGTGTGTGTTTGATGGTGGCGAATAAAGTCTATGAACGCCAAAGACTTTCTGAAGAGGTCAGAAGTGAGCTCAACGATGAGACTTTGCTCAATGATGAGACTTTGCAAATGCATTTTGAAGATTCACTGCCACAAACTGACAACACAGACACACAGCCAAAGCAGAAAGACACCACTCACCACAGCTCTGCATTCGGAAAATGGTAAAAGATTTGAATAGTTGGTGTGACAGTGAAAGCTATAGCCCTTCCTTGGCTCTTTTTAACAGCATTAAAGCTGCTCACCAGCTTGCCTTTGGTAAGTTCCAGGCCCAAAGCCAAAAAAGAAAAATAGAAAGGCTTCATAAATATAGTAGAGTAATAGAACTCACAAAAAAGAAAATTTGTCAATGCACAGAAATATAGAAAAACATCAGAGAAACAAATCCTGGATGGGGCATTTAAATAAAAAAATTGTAAAAGGAAAAGGGGTCACAAGTTCTGAATTTTGGACTGGATTGGTTTAACATGAAGTTGGTACTTTATTGTCTTAACTGTAACCTGTTGTGCATTAAAAGATTTTAATTTTGACTTACCATTACCTGTGCCCACAACACCACCCCTTCCCCCAACCCACCGCCACACACACACATACACAGTTATGGTCTTTGAGTTCTGCTCTTTGAGCTTGTGTGTAGAAACACTCCATTTGGGTGCAGAGAGGCTGTCCTTCTGAATCAGCCAAATTTTGCTGCAGGCCTGTCCAAAGGTAAAGGACTTGTGGAATCAAATAGCCAATCCCTGTCCGAGCCATAGACACAATCCACTAGACCACCAGGCCCTTGAGTTTGTTTGTCTGCCTCCCCTACTCCTGATGGACCAATTGAGTTACAGATAGCCAACAACATCTAGCCTCCAGCCATACCATCAGCCTCAATGTGAGTGGCAGAGCCTGAGCTCTGTCACTGGCCCTGGCAGTACACCAGATTTGGATCTTTGCTGAGAGGTGGAGATTCTGTGCTGGGGATTACTACTTCAGATGTCCTCCACTCTAGCTTTGAAAATTAAAAAAAAAAAAAAAAGGGTTTGGATTGTATTTGTGTTGACTGGTTGATTCATTAATTAATTAATTCATGCTCTTACAAGCCTGAGCTGGTACCTCACTCACGTCAGATGCAGAGCTAAGCTGCGCGAGCATGTGATGACGAGCCATAGCAGACTTATTTCAGGAGCCAGAAATCCTTGAATCTAACTGGACAAACGGCTTGTCCATCAATTCAATTAACATGCCACTTCAGCCAATCACATCGAAACCAACTGATGACGCTGGTTGAGAACGACCGGAAACCACTGCCTGATTTCAAAACAGAGTAGCTGCCATCTTGAAAACAGGACCAGCGAAATGTCGGTGAACGATAAATGCCATCTTTGCAAAGACAACTTGAGAGTAAAAGGCGTCCTTACAAATTCCAAACATGTTTTCAATAAAGAAGCGAGTCAGAAGAGTGTTGAAGAATGACTCACGGGGTTAGGTTTCCCATTGTTAAACCTTCCTGATCGCTCGTTTCGGATATGCATGTGCTGCTTTCGCCTGATCGGGAGACTGGAAGATAACTTTACAACTTTTAGACAATGGCAGAAAGTAGAAGAAGAACCGAGCTCCGAAGAAACAACTTCTACAGGACCATCGACGCATGCTGTTGGCGAGTCCTCTGGCAGTTAGAAACGTGACAGGGAACCGACACCTTCCAAACTGCGTCCCCAACCCTTGACACCTACTGCTCCCCCAGCTCCTAAAGTGTTGAGACCATCAACCAAGAACAGAGCACGGAAACGTGTGACTGAGGTAGGTTGAAATGGCAAGATATGGAATGAATTAAACCTGTGTAATGCAAGTAGGCTTCCAGTATGAACAGTTTTCACGTTTGAATAACGTTAACGTAGTGGGGAGTTTGGACGTGGGGGTTGTGTTGTGTTATGCTAGTTAGCTAGGTATGTAACGTTAGTAATCTTAGCCTATGTGACTTGGACTGTAATGGATGCGCTTAAGCAAGTAGCGTTAATGTTACCCACCAGTACTCCATAATCTCAACCACCCAAAATTAATACTTAAGTATACCGCATCACACAACAATCATTAATAGTCATGTAAATAATAGTCAGATTTAAGGAGATATATTTTGTTTTTGTTGTTCTTTTTAGGTGGTTATCTACTATCCATCCAGGCCAAAGGGTGACAGGATTGTGTGTCCACATGGTACAGCAGGCATAGTGGAGGCCATTGCTAAGCAAAACTGGAGTGGAGCTGCCAATCAGCTAATCAGAAACAAGGAACTCTTCGATCCACTTAGTGAGAACATTCTCCAAATAGTGGAGGATGAGTGCAAGTATATCTGCAGTCTTTTTTCAAATGCCATGCTTTACAAATCATTAGCTACAGACTTGAACATATTTTCATTTGCAAATTTGCAAGCTGATCTCCAGCGTATTGCACCATTTGTTTTTTCAATTTTATTACGCATTGCCAAAGACTCTGCCAATCATGCACGTGGCGCGACAGCAATAGCTCTGAGAGGCAGAGATTCCCGCCTGTCAGCGTTCTCCTACTATGTCAATAGCGTCCTCCAATATGCAGGGGCAAAGGAGGCAGCTTTTAAAAGGCTGTCAAAATGTGGCATAACTACCAGCTACTCCAATGCCCTTAAAAAGCAACAGGAGCTCAAGTGATATTTTTCTTGTAACATACTACACAACCATGTGACCAACAAAGACCTATCAGCTTTAAACTCAAGCTAAAAGCTTCCCAAGCTAGCTCGCTTCCCTAAACTGAAGTGAATGGTTTGTAATCAAGCTACCTTCTTTTGGCAAGCATTTTGAATGTAAAGCCATGCTCAGTTGCTCAAATGCTAACCAAAACAAACTTATATCTCTAACAAACGAACAAAGCACAACTACAACAGTCATATGTCCAAGAGATATGCACATAGTTAAAATAGTTTACTTTGTCAAAAATGCCTCAAATAGGTAAGTTTGGGGTCGCTCAAGTTTCAGCAAAACGACCACTACTGTCCTAGCCTAGTTCTCACGCAGACCCTTCGTGCTTTGCGCATCTTCAGTCAACCTCGTGAGCTCTCACGAGGGTCTGGGCGCGCTTAGTTGAGCCCGAAGTCTTCAATTACCCCATACTCGAGCTCCGCCTCTATGCCATAGATCCAATCACAATTGTGGCTAGCTTTGCCAATTAGCATTGCACTTCCTCATCGCCATTTTCCAGAAATTAGGCGTGTTTGAGATGTAAAGCCGCCTGCAGCCAAGCGATGCATTGTGGTTAGACGCGGTGTCCGACTTCCGGCTGACTTCACCAAGCTTGTGAATGCGTCACCAAAATACGCCCACAGCACGTCACTCAAAACTCGCAGTAACAAGGCGCCTGCAGCCGAAACCCGCATCTCCTTTTCTCTCGGCTGCAAGAGGATGCATCCCACCCCCATGACGTAACTCATTATTCCGATTGGTTTGAAACTCCTCATGACAAATATGACACCAACCACGTTGTACTCACTGAAAATGGGCTTATTTGAATGAGCTGCTGCTAAGCAGTATGCAAGTTTTGCCCAATGAAATAGCCTTATTGCTCTCCAGCATGGCTTGGTTTGCCATCTCAAATAAGCATTTCATACCACATTACTATTTTTAACAAAACACCTTCAAACACAACTCTGTTCCTCTTGCATTGCAACAATAATTTATTAAGCAACATTATATGATTTATTTCACCAGTTATCACGTTCATTTTAATGATGAAATGAAGGGATTCAAGCTGTTTTCAGTGCAAACAAACTTCCGCGATATCTCCTGACATCACGTCCATGTTCACGTGTGTTTGGCTACATCCAGCTGCAGCTGTGTTGTCCACCTTGTCCCCCATGCTTTTCCACTCCCACCGACATATTTCCGTAAATCTCGCTGGCTCTGGCTACAGCCTGTAGCCGTACCGACTCTGAACACGAACGAGCTTATTACATCATATCCGACTCCATCTGACATATGCTGATTGGTTAATGCTACACTTTCAGCTCATGTGAACGAGCTCCCTGTGGCTCATCTCCATTAGTAGCATGGGCCCTCATTGGCCTAGTGAAATGGAGTCAGAAGTGACTCATGAAGGGCCATCTTGACAACTGAAAATTTTGTTCAATTTTGGATGAATTCACTAGCCTAGCATTCCACATTGGAATGAATGGGAGGCGGGACTTGGTATATTTCTCCAGGTTTATTAATACCTCCATGGTATAGATCCAGACGGCAAGTCTGACCGCGCCCAAAATAGTCCCATCTGGGGGAAAGAGCAGGCTCACACAGTGGGGAAGTCAATGAGATGCTAAGCTAGAAGTTATACTGAGAACCATCTACAAGGACTTTTTGAGGGCAATGCCTTAAGGTAGTAATGATGTTCAGATTGTCCGATGTGAAATCTGAACTTGACACCCCTCCAAACGTGATACTGAGGCCAATTTAGTTGATGCTTCTTAGCTTCATTAGCTTGCTAACTAGCCAACTTCATTCACCACAGTAAATGTAGCTAACTTTAGCTTGCTAAACTGAGCTAATCAGACATGTGATTGAAAGTTGCTTCACTTTTGACAGGAGCAGAGACAGCTCATGACATTTCTGTCAGTGTTACTGGAATAATCGAATCATGGAAAATGTATTTTAGTCTAAACCCAAGCATGCAAACAGGTCATAATTAGACAAAACATCTAATATGGACTTTGTTCTATTTTACTAAGCAATCTATTATAGTTAAGCAATTTTCTCTACCTTGTCCATTCACCATAATGTTACATTGGCCTCTGTTATCCCCCACGCTGACTCCACCCTCGCATTTTGGGTGCGTTAACCATACTTGCCGTCTGTATCTATGACATAGCATAGAAGTAGTAGGCACGTAGAAGTAGGCCTAGTACGTGACACGCACATTGAATTTTCCTATCAGGTTCGAGGTTTTTTTTTAATACACCCCCCACCCCGTCACAGCAGAAAACAGCTAGGCAACCGACAAAATTCCAGATCATCTGCGTGAGAACCAGGTTACTACTGTCTGCCATTGCTGTCAGAAATTTCCCGTGAGGGGAAAGATCGCTAGCCTGGCACGCCCTCCCAGTGACGTAACACCTTCGCCATTGCTGTCGCTGGTCTGGCCAGCTGCTAATCGGGCAGGATTTCTGAATTCCCCTAAACAGGGGAACTGCCCCCTCTTGGTCAAGAACCAATCAACTTTGACCAGCTCCAACGGCTTTCAGTCCTGTTCAAGCAATTCCCTTCACGTCACATACGTCAAAGGAAAGAGTGGTATGATTGGTTTTGCTTCGGCACAGTATTTTGTAACATCGACCAGCAGCAAACCGAGGCATTTCAGGGAGGCGTGTCTAACATGCGCTTTGAGAAACTTTGTTATACGGGCTCTTGGTCAGGCCAAAGTCTCGTAGAGCTATGAAAGTCGATGGCAATCAGGCTAAATATCGTGGGAATTGCGAGAATGCTTTGAATTATGGGATTGAAGTATCCGAGGAGTGAGCACCTCTTGTATTTGGCCGCCATCAGTATAACATCCGGAAAACGTTTGCATAAAAACATCTTTTCAACATACTGCATACAACGTACAACTTCAATACTGCATACAACGTACTTGAACTCTGGATTAAGTCGAGGACAGTTGCACAACTAAGTTTTTCCGAAGGACCGCTATATCGACTGCTAACTAGCCAAGACGACTACGACTAGCAAACGGCGCGAAAATGGAGCAATTCAAGGCATCGACAGCACTGTTGCTAACTGATAACGTAGCAGAGAACTGGCGCAGGTGGGAGCAACGGTTTAAATTGTATGTGGTAGCTTCGGGTGCAGTGGATAAAGAGGAATCCGTCAAAACTGCCATTTTACTTCACACAATTGGTGAGGAAGCGCTAGAGGTGTATAACACACTCACGATAACTCCCAGTGGAGAAGATCATGAAATTACGATGGATGACGTTCTTCAGGCGTTCAAAGAATACTGCAGCCCCCAAAAGAATGTGGTTTTCCAGCGCCATCAGTTCTGGACACACACGATGTCTACTGGAATCTCCGTGGACAAATTTGTTACGGAGCTACGCCAAAAGAGCAAAGAATGTGAGTTTCCACGCGATGAAGACGATATGATTAGGGTTAAATTAGCGCTCTGCTCCAGCGTAATTGTTGTTATTCTCTTGAATTCCTGCATGATCTGCATCAACAAAACCAAATGTCAGGAACAGACATTAAATGCAAAATGAAACAAGTCAACTGAGACGATTCATCATAACATAGGATGCGTTGAAATAATATCGACATTTGATTAAATTAAATTAATTAAAATTGTATGTATGAGTATTGTAAGTGTCTAAATAGTCACCTACCCCATCTTCACAAAAGCAGGCCACCTCTCTGAAGCCATCTGTAGCTATATTCCCACTCACAACCTCAAGCCTTCGAATGGAGAATGTTTTTGCCATTTTTTCATTAATGACTTTGGTGGTGTTGTTCTTCACATCATTGAGAAGTTCCAGTCTCTCCCTCTCAAGGTTCTCGCTCGCTTCTCCTCTTGGATGTGGGGGAAGGTAATTCACCTCTGCTTTCTAAGGTCTCTTGCATTTTTTTTTTGCAGGCGTTTGCTCACCTGGGGGCTTCCTTTCAAGCAATTGACACTAAGCTCAGGACAATGTACATCATTCTTTCTCAGTTTAGAACGGTGATTGCCCATCTTGTTTCGAAGGCAAGGCAAGGCAAGTTTATTTATATAGCGCATTTCATACATAGGAGCAGTTCAATGTGCTTTACAGAAAATAGAAAATGAAATTACAAAGGGTAAAGGAGATAAAATTTTAAAAAGAAGATATAAAAATGAATAGAAATAAACAAAAAAGAAATAAACAGAAATAATTAGAAATAAATCAAGTATCAATTCATCACACTACATATCACTTTGGATTGGCCTTTCACCTTTCCTCCTGATGGACACTCTTATCGTCTGCCTAGAGACCTTCAGCTCTTGCTCCTTAGATAAAGTGTGCACCGCATGTAGGTTGATGGACAATAGTAATTTTTTGGCATAAACAAACAAACAAACAACAAAAAAAATAATAATAACAGTGCTTTTAAAATCAAGTATCATTTCATCACACTACATATCACTTTGGATTGGCCTTTCACCTTTCCTCCTGATGGACACTCTTATCGTCTGCCTAGAGACCTTAAACTCTTGCTCCTTAGATAAAGTGTGCACCGCATGTAGGTTGACGGACAATAGTAATTTTGGCACAAACAGACAAAAAAGAAATAATGCTAAACAGTGCTTTTAAATCAAGTATCAATTCATCACACTACATATCACTTTGGATTGGCCTTTCACCTTTCCTCCTGATGGACACTCTTATCGTCTGCCTAGAGACCTTCAACTCTTGCTCCTTAGATAAAGTGTGCACCGCATGTAGGTTGATGGACAATAGTAATTTTTTTGGCACAGAAAAAAAAAAAAAGAAATAATAACAGAAAAATAAAACAGTGCTTTTTTATCATTTCACCACACTACATATCACTTTGGATTGGCCTTTCACCTTTCCTCCTGATGGACACTCTTATCGTCTGCCTAGAGACCTTCAACTCTTGCTCCTTAGATAAAGTGTGCACCGCATGTAGGTTGATGGACAATAGTAATTTTTTGGCACAAAGAACAAAAAGAAATAGTAAATAAAACCGTGCTTTTAAATCCAGTATCATTTCATCACACTACATATCACTTTGGATTGGCCTTTCACCTTTCCTCCTGATGGACACTTTTATCGTCTGCTTAGAGACCTTAAACTCTTGCTCCTTAGATAAAGTGTGCACCGCATGTAAGTTGATGGACAATAGTATTTTTGGCGCAAAACAAAAGAAATAATCACACAAAAGCATAAACAAACAAACAAACAAACAAATAAAATAAAGTAAAAGGGGAATGAGAGATAAGAAGCAGAGTAATAAAAAAGTGAAGTTAAATTAAAACAGTTAAGAGGATTTAAAGAAATAAGTTAAGTAAGGACAATTGTCAGTTAACAAAAAGCATCTGAGAACAGCTTGGTCTTTAGTCTAGATTTGAAGCTGCCAACAGCAGGGGCATTTTTGATCTCCTCTGGGAGTTGGTTCCATAGCTTTACTGCATAGTAGCTAAAGGCTGCCTCCCCACCCTTTGATTTAACAGTAGGTTTTACCAGCAAATTGTTCTGCTGTGATCTGGTAGATCTGATCTGGTTAGGCCGCTGTAACATATCAGAGAGGTAATTGGGCCCTGTACCATTTAAAGATTTGTACACAAGCAGCAGTGTTTTAAAGTCGATTCTGTAGGTTACTGGAAGCCAGTGAAGAGACCTTAGAATTGGAGTAATGTGTTCTGTTCTTTTTGTTCGTGTGAGGACCCTAGCTGCTGCATTTTGAATCATCTGAAGTCGTTTGGTGGTCTTTTTTGGAAGGCCTGTAAAAAGGCCATTGCAGTAGTCAACTCTACTAGAGATAAACGCATGGATAAGTTTTTCTAAATCATCTTTTGACATAAGTCCTCTTAGTTTGGCAATATTTTTTAGGTGGTAAAATGCTGACTTAGTGATTGCTTTTATGTGACTGTCAAAGTTTAACTCGCTGTCAATGATAACACCAAGATTTTTAACTGTATCTTTTGTGTTAATCCCCTTTGTATGAAGTATAGTGGTAACCTTCAGTCTTTCCTCTTTTTTCCCAAATAGGATTACATCTGTTTTGTCTGAGTTCAGTTGAAGAAAATTTTGTGACATCCAGTTGTTGATTTGGTCAATACACTGGTATAGACATTCAAGGGGGGCATAATCGTTTGGTGATAGAGCTAAGTAAATTTGTGTATCATCCGCATAGCAGTGATAGGACATTGAGTTGTTCTTGATAATTTGTCCAAGTGGGAGCATATAGAGGTTGAATAATAATGGACCAAGGATGGACCCCTGGGGTACACCACAGGTCAGGGACATAGAAGTTGAGGTACAATTTCCCATGGTAACAAAAAAGCTCCTATCTTTTAAGTATGATTTTAACCAATTGATAACTCTACCAGTCAACCCAACCCAGTGTTCAAGTCGATATAGCAGTATGTTGTGATCAACTGTATCAAAAGCTGCACTGAGGTCCAGTAACACCAGGACCGATGTTTTGCCTGCATTGGTATTAAGACGTATGTCATTTATAACTTTAATCAGAGCTGTTTCGGTGCTATGATTGGCACGGAATCCTGACTGAAATTTATCAAAGCAGCTGTTTGATATCAAGAAGGCAGTTAATTGATTGAAAACAATTTTTTCAAGGATTTTCCCAATGAAAGGTAGATTGGATATCGGCCTGTAATTGTTCAGTACAGAAGGATCCAGGTTATTCTTTTTAAGTAGGGGCTTAACAACAGCCTTTTTCAGGGACACAGGGAAAATGCCAGTCTCTAGGGATGTATTTATAATTTGCAGCACATCTGCGATTATGAGGTGAAGAACAGACTTAAAAAAGTTTGTGGGCAGAATATCCAACTCAGATGTTGAGGAACCAAGACTTTGTACAGTTTTTACAAGAATCTCAAAATCAATCAAGCAGAATTCTGACATTGTGTTGAGATTTTCTGTGTGTGTCGGTGATAGTTGCAGCTTTTGACTTATTTGCAGCTGTGATGTTATATTCTGCCGAATTTTCTCTATTTTACCTTTGAAGAAGGATGCAAACTCATTGCATTTACTAACTGACAGAAGTTCAGGTGCTAATTGTGGAGGGGGATTAGTTAGCTTCTCTACAGTTGTAAATAGCACACGGGCATTGTTCATATTCCTGTTAATGATGTTGGAGAAGAAAGACTGTCTTGCTTTGCCAATTTCATAGTTATATTTGCAGAGCATCTCTTTATGGATTTGATAATGAATGTGAAGTTTAGATTTGCGCCATTTTCTCTCTGACTTCCTACATTCTCTCTTTAACAGTTTAACAGCTGGGTATTGCTTCCATGGTGCTTTCTGCTTGTTATTGACTTTTTTGAATCTGAGCGGAGCAATATCATCCATAATTTGGGTCAAATTTGAATTGAAAATGTCCAGTAAGCCATCTACAGAGTCTGACATTCGAGTTGAGATCTGTGAGAGAGCCTGCTCAAAGAGAACACATGTGTTGTCCTTTATGACTCTCCTACGCACTGTCACAGAGCTGTTCTGAAAGTGAGGGGACATAGAAACAGCAAAGAAAACACAAAAATGATCAGATATGGCCACGTCAATAACAGTTGTAGAGACAGTAAGACCCTTTGTAATAACAAGGTCAAGGGTATGACCATGAGAATGTGTTGGACCCTGTACATGTTGTATTAGGTTGAAGTTGTCAATAAGGCTAAGCAGTTCTCTAGCATAAGTGTTTTCAGGATTATCAACATGCAAGTTAAAGTCCCCAGATATGATAAGACAGTCAAATTCTAAGCAAATGGTTGACAACAGTTCACCAAACTCCTCTAAAAAAACTTTGGGTGAATGTCTCAGAGGCCTATAGATAGTCAATAACAATATATTAGGAGAGCATGTAACAAGAGCAGAAACGTGTTCAAAGGATGTAAAATCGCCAAGTGATGACTGTTTACACTGAAAGGAGGCTTTGAATATATTTGCAATCCCTCCGCCCAATCCATGTCGAGTAGCACTCATGAAATTAAAGTTTGGGGGGGGGCAGCTTCATTAAGGGTGGTAGCACTCTTTGCTTGATCGAGCCATGTTTCTGTTAGAAGCAAGAAGTCAAGATTGTGTTTGCAAATAAGATCATTAATTAAAAATGACTTGTTTGAGAGTGATCTTACATTCAGAAGAGCTAGTTTTACAGATAGACTAGAATTAATATCTACTTGGGTACTCTGAGGTTGTTTTGGGATAGGAAGGAGATTACACTGGTTTACCCCCTGGGTTAAGTATGCTCTATGTTTTCTATTTCTTATCAACACAGGAATAGATTGTGGCATAGGCATACTGGGTCCCAGCTTGTTTTCTAAACACCCAGGGCAGGGACCCTCAGCATATCAAACCCGACTCACTGTTAATAGAGATGTCATGTATTTTTTGGATGGTGAAAAAGACTGGTGACCTGCTGGAAGTCCTGAGCGAACACAGTTCAGCCTGTCGGTTGGTTTTGGATGAACTGGGAATACTTGTTGTGAACAATTAGGGGTGGAAAAGGAGAGTGCGGCCATTGGCAAAAATCTCAGGATACTTTGAGGGAAATCCATGCGGGGGGAGATGGGGATGGCAGAATGAGGTCAGAGGAGTGGGGCTGAGAGGTAGTTGTGTGGGGTCGGGGTGTGGAGGGTGCCGTGGTATGATCATCTTTGATTGGGTCCTCAATCTGGATAGGTGATGTAGATCCATTGTTAACAGCATGCTCACATTCTTCACGTGATTGTTGATGTCCTTGGCAGTTTGGCCTAGATGGTCCTTGGCAGTCTGCCCCAGATGGCCGTGTGTCCTTGTTGACGCATCTCTGCTGTGATTGCAGAGGTAGTTGTTTAGGCTTTGCAGAGGTTTTGTTGATATCTATGACTGAGTCAGTCTGTGAGGACTTATCAGCAGCTCTGCTTGGTGAAGGCTGTGAAAAGATTGCATGCTGGAGAGAGAGGCTGTAGTGATCAGCTAAAACTTTGGTCCCAATTTGGCTAAGTTCAGTGCTATTTGGCCTGAAGAATTCTCTGCGATTCCAGAAAAGGTTGAAATTGTCTATAAAGTTCATACCAGATGAGAAACAAGTTTTTCCAAGCCAGTTGTTAAGACTGAAGAGTCTAGTAAATGCAAAACTCCCCCTTGCAGGGAGTGGGCCACTGATAAATGCTTGTAATCCAGAATTCGAAGACACTGCAGCCATCCATATATGCCTTTTTCAGGCATGGATACTTTTTTAACAGAGCTTCCACAACTGCCAATCTTTGAAGACCATTGGGATAAGCAGTGTAGGAGAATATGGTGTCTGCAAGTACCTTTGACTTAAGGCTATTACTTGTAAGGACGGTACCATTGCTTTCGTAAGCCTGATTTGCATTTTGGAGGAGCAATTCAACATCATATGAAAATGTAGGAATCTCAAAATCTGCTAGCCATGCTGCTGATCTGCATTCTGGAGACTCTGGTAAAATGACAGTGTCAGTTGAACTAATTAAGCAGGCGTCATCCTGTGAAGACTGTTCAAGTGGCACTAAAGACGAAACAGAAGAGGAACCAGCCGAATCATTCTGATGTGTGGGAGTCAGTGTGAGAATAAGAGGCTCTGTATTAACAAGTTTGATTGTATTCTTGTCCTTCAGCACATCTGTTGAGGTTAGTGTGAAGAACTGGTTATTAAAGTCTTTGTCCATATACATAATAGCAAAGCTTCCTTGGAGATTAAATTGATCTTGCACAGCTACTCGAAGATCCTCTGCAGTACCAGAGACTCCAATTGGTAATGTTAACTTGTGGACTTTTAACTTGTGGACAAATTTAACATTACTTTAAAAACTGTCTGTGAGTTATGCCCACTGGAGCAAGCCGTTACAACAAAAATAAAAATACATTGTTGTTAAAATAAATGACTATCAGCATAATCTAGCAGACGTTGACTCCTACAGCTAACGTTAACACCAAGCTGTTTCACCGGACCAATTGACCTTATGTTATAGCCATTGATACTGATAATAAACAATTGTTTAAAGTGTACAGTTAGCCACAAATGAATATGCAGGGGATACTTACGTGCAATATGGCGATTCACTATTGATTGTTGAACTTTCAAACTTGTCGTTTGCCAGTGCTTTTGCATCGACATGCCTTTGTAATTCACTGCGCATGTGCTAATTGAGACCTTGCTCATTTCTAAATAAAAGTAACTTAATATTTTAAGTGTAGTGCATTGACAGAAATACATTTAAATAATACTTGAACATATCTTGTAAGATGTAGTTGTCTCACTCAGTAAATCAAATACACAAATTAATTGTGTATTGTTTTCTGTTTTTTTTTTAGTTCTCAGGAAAATTAATATTACTAAGGTGTAAACATTACTATTTTAAAGGCAAATATATTACTATACCCCAGAGTCATTTTTTACAGTGTACTCAAGCCAATTTTGTTAAAGTAGTACTAATAGTCCTGAGAGGGCCCCCTGTCAGTGCTGGGCCCTTACAATCGTCCCCCCTCACCCCTAGGGGCGCCCCTGTACTGTACACATACGAGTACGAGTGGGAATCCAGCAAGCAGGTAGCCTGGCTCGCGCTGTCATGTTCAGAAATGAACTTTGGTCTGGGAATTCTGGGCAGGATTAATCTAAATGTTTTATTAAATTATTTGCTATCAAACTTCTGTCAATATTATGGGACAGAGCTGGACAGTCCTCATAAGTTTGCCCCTTCGGCTGCTCATTCCTCATTGGGTCATGATTTTTCTGGGCTCGGAAGTTGAGGAAATTGCCTCCTTGGCCACACTGACTTGATCGCAAAATTTCATTTGACAGGAAGTATGGGTGTTCCCAGGCTAGCAAGTGGATAGTAGGGAAGGGAAAAAAAGGAAAACAGACCAAAACAAAACCTTGCCAAGATCAATCCAGAGGGTATCAGTGACAAAACAGTCAATTGGGATTTGTGATAAAGCCATTAGTCTCTCCTCTAATCTATCTTGTCACAAATTTTTTGAGTCAAGAAGACATGAAAGGATCATTCATACCTGTATGAAGAGGACCTGTTGTAGTTGTTGTTTTCAGGCTAACAGGACTGTGGATGGTCTTATCACATTTCATTTCAAATGATGAATCAGTATTTAAGCAACGGATGGAACACATCTCTTAATAAAGCATTTAGAGAGTCCAAGCCTCTTATTATTTCTGGGTCATTTCACTCTAATTGGCCACCATAGAGTAACTTGAGGCCAGTTTACACCATCGCCGTTGAGAATACATTGAAAATGGTGGTGCTCATCTTCCTAACACAGAGCTAATTAATGTCTGAAAATGGGGTGGTTGTCACTAGCTCTTTCCCCTCTACACTACTGATGGAAAGAAATTATGTCTGTGGCAACTTGAAGCCAGTAAGAAAGACCGTTACATCAAGCATTTCGCACAGGATTCCAAAAGGAGAGCAGGTATTGTGGCCTCACGAAATGTTGGCGATTCTACCGGATCCTACTTTGCATGTTAGGTTAATTGACGTCAGATTCCTAAGCTTTATAGGCTCTTTCAGCGTGTCTCCTTGTGTTAGTGACTCAGGGTGTCAAGTCTCTGTGTGTCAGTGACACTGTTGTCCGTTGTCTCTAGCTAATTAACCGACGATGAATAATCTGTGAAATCTGCACCCACGTAAGACCATGGTTATCTCAAGCTTATGAAGACAATAGGTAACCTTAGATAAAAGTAAAAGTAGCCTACCTCTTAGCTTCAGCTTATTGTTAAAGGGGAAATCCTGTCAAATTTCAACAAGAGCTCTATTGCTCAAGCTACTAGAGATTAGCAAATACTGAAGACGCAAGACATTTTAGTCCAACCATATAGGTTTCCTTGAACAGAGAGTAAGCCCTGACAGTTCACCCAATGGGGCAAGTTTTCAAAACAGTTTTCAGCATCAAATCATGCACCAAATGTCACCCCAAAAGCTATGTAACATCATCAGACACATTACAAAACACCTCTGTAGTGTTTATGACTACAAATGTCTAACAAAGTGCTTAAAATTGTGTTTTTATGCAGTGTTTACAAAACCGTTTTGTAAACAAACAATATTGGGCTGCTTGCATAAGCTCACAGTTTTAACCACTTTCCCAGCCATTTGTTGCCATACACAATACAGTTCTGTGTTGTAATGTGTCTGATGATGTTGCATAACTTTTGGGGTGATATTTGGAGCATGTTTAAATGCTGTAAACACAGTTTTGAAAACTTGCCCCATTGGGTTAACGGTCAGGGCTTATTCTCTGTTCAAGGAAACCTATATGGTTAGACCAAAATATCTTGCGTCTTCAGTATTGGCTAATCTCAAGTAGCTTGAGCAATAGAGCTCTTGTTGAAAATTGACAGGATTTCCCCTTTAAGGCCACTAATATCATTCACATCATGACTTCTGATTGAAAAAAAACGATAGGAGTGAGAATTGATAGATTTACAATCGTTTCACACGTGGTTAGTTAAGTCGCACATCACACAAAGTTGTAGTATATTCTTTCATGTATCAACTAATATGTTAATATTCTTTTGAAGGGCCTTTGTTGGCTTTACACCATCTACACCCACATGACAACTTTAACCACAAACCACTTTGTTCGAATGAGCAGCTCTTTGCAACAGGAAATATAGCTGTGCAGAAATAGCAACCGTGTTACGGACACAAAGAAGACACAGTTCAAACTATGGTGATATGCAATGGAAAAATACACGACTTCTGCACTATCATGTGGTATGTGTGTATGAATGATATACTGTATGATCCAGCGCAAGGTCTCTATTATCTGCAACTTTCAGTGTCACTTCTCTGTGCTTAATAATGATTGGGAGAGTGAATAAAAGAGTCAACAAATTAGAGAAATATGTAACAAAGTAAATTTATTTAAAAAACAAAACAGGAAAATTTCAAGTATTGAAATTAATTCACAAGCAGGTCATTTGGAAGCTTATTCATTTGCCGATATAAATGTGCTGATGTCCAAAAATATAGGGAACATCAAAGTAATTTAATACTTTAGTGCAAACTAAATCAGCTCGGTTACAGGTGGTTACATTCACTGTAGGGCTTTTGAGGCGCAGTGCAAATTGACATTTAAGACTCATGGGGAGCGTAGCAGGAGCCTCATGCTGGTTGTGGATGCTTCTGTGGTCAAGGAGAAATGGTAGGGAACAGATCGTCCACTCTGTCCATAATGTCCTGAATGGGCTTGATGTCTGGGTTGGCACACAGCTCTTTGTCCTTCACAGTCACGAGGCTATTAAACAGACCAAGAAAATAAAACTAGGTTCGGCAGAATTAAAAAACATGCAACAAATATGATAAAGAAAAGCAACTTAATTGTGTAGAGCTGTAATTTGTAGCTGCAAGTTGAGCTGTAAATTGAAATTACTCACATCACTCCCCTTTTGGGGCACATAGGGTGGGTCATTTTGTAAGCTTTTATGGCCTTAGGAGGAATTGACTTGGAGTAATGTGAAAAACAACATTCCTTTGGTCCATTGCTATCTGAAACAGAATTTAAGTGAGTTATACTATTACTGTAAAGAACAAAATGATTCCCAACTGTGCAGGCCAACATAAACTTTGTCAAAGAAGTGCACAAAGAAAACCTACTATGGATTACTGGATTTCATATGACGTTTAATGCAATTTTTCATATGCATTCATTGTTGATTTCTGGATGTCCACAAACGTGGATCGCCAATTTTGCGATGTCCACAAACGTGGATCGCCAAACCATTGCATTACTGTTTTTTTGTTTTTGTTTTTTTATAAACACATCTCTTATTGAAGTCAGAGGTAGATATATTTTTTTATCAATTTCATAAATAAAACATACTGACATGGTATACAGTATATATAGTATATGTATAATGCAGTCTGGCAAACTTACTGTTGCTTTCTCCCTGTGAGCACAATGTCAGAACAAGAAGAGCAACGGCCACAAGACAGCACAGCTTCATTTTCACGCCTGCAGATGCTTTCAGATGCAATATAGGATTGCCTTGAGGTTGAGCACAAACTGACTGCCTGTGGCTTTTCAACACCTTTTGTACTCTAAGTCAGAGGAGGCCATCATAAAGGCCAGCCCACTTTCCACTACACAGCGTTTTCCTCTGCCCATTAAGGAAGATATACGGTCATGACCACTATGATCTAGTGGAGGAGAGGAAAGGGGAAATGGTAAGGACTGATGGTGGGTTGAGGTGTGGGAAATATATATATATATATATATATATATATATATATATATATATATATATATATATATATATATATATATATATATGGGCAATTCCAATTCCAGGTGAAGTAAACCTCACCTTAAAACTTCAAGTCTCATCTACACGGACATACAAATTCTTTCAGAAAACTTCCAATACAAAAAAGTGTTGCCTCGATGTAAATAATTATCTGAGCAAGTTTCGAAAGGATATCTATTTGTTACATTTTTTACCCTATTCAGCCATAATGTAAGTCTATGGAGGGCCTTATAATGGTCATAAGTGGGTGATAACACACACAAAACTGTAATGCTATCAGTTATTTTTTATTGTTTTATTACTATTTCTGTTGTTATAGGTTAAAATCCACCATTCACAATTGTTTTGTATCGTTTTGGAAGGTTTTTCCAGGCGTTTCCATTTATATTTCAAATAAAAAACATTATTTCTAACCTTGTCAATGTCTTGACTATATTTTCTATTCATTTTGCAACTCATTTGATAACTAAAAGTGTGAGTTTTCATCGAAAACACAAAATTTCTGGGTGACCCCAAACTTTTGAACGGTAGTGTATATATATATATATATATGGGCAATTCCAGCGTTATGGACGTGACATTTTCGTGCATTATTGATGAACAAAAGGCCAGATAACCTCTGCAAACCTAGCAGTATTTCACAATTTTTTTTCATATTCTTCTGCAAACTCCATGGCTGAATACAGGCAAACAGAAAAAAATAATATCATGATTTGCATCATAAGAATATGAGCCTTTCAATTTGCGTTATGGACGTGACGAAAAACGGACAAACTTTTGAGAGAGCGTAGTTTTTGCTGTGAAGTGTGTGAAATTTCTAGAGAAATGTAAATATTACTACATTCATACCAAACAGGACACCTCAGTAAAGACAGACATAGACTTAATTTCAAATGTAAATGTAAAAAAAGTTGGTTTTCATTGGGAGACATGGCGTTATGGATGTGACGTTATGGACGTGACGTCTGGAAAAACCCTCCCAAACGATACAAAACAATTGTGAACGGCGGATTTTAACCTGTAACAAGATAAATAGTAATATAACAATGAAAAATAACTGATAGTATTGCAGTTTTGTGTGTGTTATCACCCACTTATGCCCATTATAAGCCCCTCCATAGACTTACATTATAGCTGAATAGGGTAAAAATTTTAACAAACAGATATCCTTTCGAAACTTGCTCAGTTGAATATTTACATCGAGACAATACTTTTTTGTATTGGAAGTTTTCTGAAAGAATTTGTATGTCCATGTAGGTGAGACTTAAAGTTTTAAGGTGAGGTTTACTTTTTTCGTGGAATTGCCCATATATATATATATATATATATATATATATATATATATATATATATATATATATATATATATATATATGAGCCATAAGTTTTGTGTGTGTGTGACACATCCACATTCATAAATAACATATACACACACACGCCCACATGTGCAAAGCGACACACACACACACACACACGCATGCTTATACATAAAAAAGCACATACTTTATGATGGCTACAACAACTTGTTTGCATTCAACGTGCTAAGCACCTTAATGTACAAAAGATGCCCTATTTGTCCTGAGGGGAGATGGGAGTATCAGGAAAGAGAGGGTGGGATGGATCACTCAGTATTTTCAGGGCCAAGTAAACTGTGTAATCATCAGAGATCTGCATGATACTCTTCAATTCTGATCCAGTTATTTTCCTACCAAGTTTAATAATCTATCTAGCATAGGGGTAGAAAGAGAGAAAAAGTGAGTGGGTTTGTATATAATGTGTGAGCATGTTCAAATAGTACAGTCACCTTCCTGTCATTAGTGCAGCTTTTTACACAGAAAGACAAGATGGAAACATTGTCACAGGTGGATGCCACTCAATATTGTGATGTCTTGGTTTGTGTGTGTGTGTGTGTGTGTGTGTGTGTGTGTGTGTGTGTGTGTGTGTGTGTGTGTGTGTGTGTGTGTGTGTTGTGTCCTTGTTTGGGCACCTTCCAGGGGTCCACTTGTATGTCCTGTGGGATTCACCCAAGTGAACTACATTGTACAATAGACCGCACTCATCATACAGACACATATATTTTCTTTTTCATACAAACAGATCAGAATCATTACACAATTAAAATTAAGACTAAGGCCTGGCTGTGCCACATGTCAACTGATACCAATCACTATCACTAAGATATCACATACAACTGTTTTTGCCATATTGACCACGTGTTAGTAGCTTGGCTCACCAACACTTCTCTTTTGCTACTACACTATGTGCAAGTTATATTTAAAACCCACTATGAAGTGGTTAGGTGACCTACTTCTGACTTTCATAGACGTTCACCAACATGGATATTTCACTCTTCGTTCTACTACTACTGCAATACTAAAGTGCTAACAATACTTTATGCTCTACTTTGAACTTATTCATTCAAAGTACTAATAATTATCATACTAATATTTAAATAGTATGGACCTTCATTCACATATAAAACTATTATGACCTTACCATCTTCACCATGCATGCACGCTTTGTCATTGTCTCTTTCATGAGAGTGTCCATTTCCCATTTCTTCCTAGCTCTATCAGGGCTTGTATTCTTCCCAAGCCCCATCTTCCATGGTTTCAGGCCCTTAAAGGAACATCAGAAAAATTGTGTAGTATTGGAAAAGTTGTGTAGTACATGTTGGAGACAGCATTAGGTTCTTCTTCATTTATTCAGCATATCTGTAAATTTACAGTTGGTCAGTTCATGTTTTTCATGTGGTTATTCTGGGCTTGAAAAGTGGCCTTAGTGGCTGAACTGAATAAAGATTTGGTTGAAATACCAAGAAATACCACACATGCAGACATGACTCACATTTATCAGGAACCCTGTTTTTCCTGCCAAACGAGGTTTGAGTGATTGATCCTACAATTAATCCAACAGCATTTTCTTGGATGTCGAACATTTTAATATTACAATTCTCAGTGACACCGCTGTCTGCCACTGACATCTTGTCATTGTCACCTCTAAACTGTCCTATCTGTACTCTGTCAAAACAATGATATTCCTCTCATACCCTCACGGCATGCTTGTGTAATGCAGCTAACAAAATAGAGTTTCACATTGACCAAATTAAAAACAGCATACATGACACTGTTCAAATCTAATGATGTGTCAAAGGTATTTTTATCAGGCATTTTATGGACAGAGTGTTGGCATTAAAAAGATGGCTTACTGTAAAGAAGCTGATCTCGTACAGTTGATGAGAAGGATTCATTACCTCCGCCAAGGAGGTTATGTTTTCGGTAGCGTTGGTTTGTCTGTCTGTTTGTTTGTTTGTTTGTTTGTGTGTTTGTCAGCAGGATAACTCGAAAAGTAGGCCTACTGCACGGATTTGGATGAAATGTTTGGACAATGTGTATATTGGGACAAGCAAGAGCTGATTGGATTTTGATGGCGATCGGTGATCCAGAGCATGATCTGGAATGTATATTGTGTCTGTGACCATATTGCCTTGGCGGAGGTCTTCGCTCTCTGAGCGCTTTTCCAGTTTTTAATAACACTTTTCAATGTTCATGGCTATCGTCAAAGTCTTGTTCGGTGTAAGTAATGTTTTTCATAATGTTAACACTGGGGGTCAGACGTTACAAATACACTTGACTTGTATTACATGTATGACTTGTTCATGTCATTTTCCTGCTGAAAACCTCAAGTAAAGTGTTACTGAGAAAAAAACATTTTTCATAAAGTCACATCTCAACAGTAAATCTGACTAAGTATTAAACTAAATTAAATCATTATTGAAACTCATTACAGTAATTCTACACCTCGTCTTCATTTTCACAAAATCTCACCTCAACAGTAACAGTGACTAAGTATTAGACTAGATTAAGTCATTATTGAAAGTCATAACTGTACTCTTTGCACTCTACACACCTTCTCTTAATTTCTTCATATCATTTTCCATTGCTCATGCATTTGCATGCAAGCAGACCTTGTGGCAGTGTAGACGTGTGTATGAATTTCAGCACACACTAAAGACTGTCAGTCACTGAAACTTTGACTGTGCTGTGCAAACTAAACAAGTACAGACAGATAGTAATGTAACTACAGCTTAGATAATGTATACACCATGCATGACATTTAAATTAAGCTGTATGGTTTGGCTGGGTTCATACAAATTCACGAAATGAATACTATTTTGTTTGCTGATCAGTTCAATTTTGACGAGGTGTGTTTGGCTTCACACCGGTTCCACTCAGAGGGCAGAAATAGAACCACAAACCGCAGCCTAGCCCAATGCGCAGCAAAGGGCTCCGCTAACAGGAAACTCTTGCATGCATATGAAAGTGTGCAGACGTAGCACCTAATGCTGTTTGCCATTGCACAGACAAAAGAAGACTGCAGGTTAAGAACCAGTAGCATTCGCAATTAAATAAACTTTTGACACTTACTGTATTTGTGTGATAAATGTTATTACCTGAAAAGTATTTGCAGATGATGCGGTAATGCTGTGTAATGTGCAGAAACACAGGAAAAACAAAAATTAAACTAAATTTGAATTATAATCAAGCTGTAGCATGGGTAGTTTTAAGAATGATTCTCTGGCATTACTGATGTTTTCTTTCACTGCCATATCAATTAATATATGCATTGTACTGTATGTCACCAATGAACCCTATGTGAACTTAGGTGAGGTGATGAGCTACAGAGGAAGGAATACAGATGTATTGTAAAATATATTTATTGACTGGCAATATACTAATATACTGATATATTTCAAACAAGATACAGAGTAAACCTGTGCAAAAGAAAGCAAATAATTTACACAGTTGATACATTCACTGAAAATGAGCAGCTAACAGACATCTAAGGGCAGAGTCGTACGTAGCAAGGGGTCCAGAATGGCAGATCGCCCTGGTGCTCACACCCTAACGAGAAGTGGAAGGTGTCGGAGTGCCAAAGAGTTGACTTTCGTCCAGTCTGTCAATAATCTCCTGGACCTTTTTGTCTTCAGGATTAGCGCACAGCTTCCTGCCCTTCACGGTGATGAGACTAAAAAAAATAACAAACAAAAAAAATGTATGTCGTTAGACCACAGCAAATTTAAAATTTCAAAGATATTTTCAAAGTGGGAGGTGCAGTTAGACATGAGAAGAAAAAGGCCTTCTGTACTCACATTACTGCTTTTTTGGTGCAACTGGGATGAGTTATCTTGTAGTCTGTAATGGCTCGAGGAGGAATGTTCTTGGTGTAGAAAGCAAAACAACAATTATCTGGTCCAGTGGCACCTGAAATACAATAGTATAGAATATTGAGACAAAGAAACACTACACAAAATGTTTTTGTGCACTGGAGCATATTTTCAACATGTATATAAGACATATATTCTTATTTAAATTTCATAGTCAAATGTCAAAGACTAAATAAATACTAACTGATTTGAAGCTAAGCAGCACTTATCTGGGCCACTGGTATTCACCAGCAAACCAACTTGATCTCAAACACACCATATTTCAGGTAGGCTAAATTTTATAATACAGATAAACCGAATGCAAATGAATCTGCAAAACTTACTCTGACTTTCTGCTTGAGAGCAGAGAGCCACAACTAAGACAGCGACAGCCACAACACAGTAGAGTTTCATCTTGAAGTCTTCAGATATCTTGAGTGGCAATGAAGGTGCTCTGGCTCTTGAGGTTTGTCAGTGGCCTTACTGTTGCTGTCATTGCACTTAAAGTAGCAGAGCTTAGGACAGCCCACTTTCCGCTCTGATATTTTGCATTTCCTGTCCTTCAAGGACTGAAAACTGACTGCAGGGGGTAGTGAGAGTCGGAGGGTGGTGGTGGTGGTGGTGTGTGGGGGGCGTTTGGTGTAGGAAGAGGAAGGTGTTGAGGTAATGGAGAGGTGGGGGAAATTTCAGGAGATGAGACAGTTGTGTGAGAAACAAAATTTGTGGGTGGGTATGTGGGTATGTGCACGTGTGTGCATGTTTGTGTGTAAGAGTGCACATGTACACATATGTGTGTGTGTGTGTGTGTGTGACTCATGTGCCAGCTTCCTGTTTCTACCCATACTACCTCCTCCCCATCTCCAAAGCAGCTCTCTCCTGACATAACTACTACTGGACGGAACCACTGTCATATGTGGAAGTCATCCTACGCCACACCCCTGCCACAGCATGCAATGCAGCGTCACAGACCACGGACAAGGAAATTACCTCATGGCCAGCTAATATCCCTTTATGTAGGTCGGGGTCATACCTTGACTCTACTCAACTCTAGGTTTGATTCCCAAGTTCCTATTTTGAATGTGAATTAAAGCATCTGAAAGCAAATTAAAGCTTTCAGATGATAAAAGCTTTCAGATAATAATAATAATAATAATAATAATAATAATAATAATAATAATTAATTCACCCATGATGCGAATTACATTTTTATCCCATCTGACATAAAAAACAGATGATTCTAAATAGCATTTAAGTGTCATAACTGTTACCAACTGTCATTTAAATCAGTGATTAAAATACTACTGATCCTTAGTCTCAAACATTGGGCTGTAGGGGACTTTTTAGCCTCTCTTACCAACCTTGATAAACATGAGTGAAGATATGTATTTTTCAGTTGATTGAAATTCAGTAGTTAGCCTATTGTTTGCAAATGAGGATTTTCCCCAAAAGTACTATTTTCATAGCAATTCTCTATTTAACAGAGATAAGCATGCTTTCCTTCTTCAATCTATTTACCGTAAAATGTAAATATTATTCTTGTTGAAAAATTATTATGGCAAGTGATTCTTCTAAAAATATTTTCGAGGAGTGTCAATAATGGCATGTACAGTACAGTCTTTATTAGGATTTTTTTCTTTTTTTCTTTCTGCTGCATTTCACCAGATGAATATGTTTTGCTTTGAGGAAAGATTATTCTCTATCATTTCCATTGTGAGATGAATATGTAGCCAAAAGATTATTTTCCCCCACTTTTTGCCAATAATTCCAAAACTTCAAAGAGGCATAGGCCTTTGGATTAATGTGATGAGGCCATTTAAAATATTAACACAGAAAGTCTGTGGAACAGTTATGACATTAATAACTCTTTTGAAACAATCTGTATGCCTGATTGAATAATCTGCACCAATAGCTCATAGCACCAATGCTGTATCTAACACTACCTCATCCCTGTGTGATAAACGTGTCCATACATCACACTCATGTGTGTTCATCTGAATGGTAAAAACAGCCGTCATATACTTGTACAGTACTTGTAGATGGATGTGTTGATTTCGGTCAAGCGCTTACTAGATTAACTGTCAAATCCTTGTTAATTTACTATCTATGATCATTTTTTTTATGACAAGAAGGATGTACGTATTTTTAAAGTGCTGGAGGAAGTGGTCAGATGACCTAGATAATGCTTGATCAGTAGAAATGTACTTCCTTGGTTATGTCAATACTGGCAAATGCTTTAGGAATAAGTCTTACTAAGAAAAAAGATAAAATAAGTATTTTGTTCAATCAATTGATATTACAGTAACTTGAAATAGGCCTATAGGCTAAATCTGCCAAGCAAGCTATGGGCTACATCACAACATCTGCACAGATGCCCTATATCAACAAACCCAGACACTATGACCAAATTTAGATTCATGACCTCAGCTCATCACATTAGCATTGTAGCTTGATCCTGCCATTTTTTTCTCTGACCAGGCCATACCTAATACATGCAGCCTGCTTCTGGCACAGGTTATATGTGCCATCGCTCTAATTTTCAACTGGCCAAAAAGGGCATCACACTGCTTAATGGTGTGTGTGTGTGTGTGTGTGTGTGTGTGATCTTTTAACAAAGATGGACTTCTTATAGGGAGGCTAATCTGAAGTGTTGTTCATGTCACGCATGCTGCAGTGAAACTAGTGACATCAGATGCAAGAACGCTATGAATGCAAGCAAAGCAAACACACAATGCACAATGCATAGCACTAGAGTAGATGTTCCATTACGTACTGTGAAGAACCAGAAACATTCCACTTGTCTTTTTTATTTTACCCAGAAGAAAGTTTCACTTGGAGCCAAGTAACAGCCTCTTATAAAAGACACTTAATAAATGAACAAACAAACAAACAAAGAAAAACAAACAAACAAATAAATAAATAACGCTAATGGCCTCCAGGACAATCTGGCGGAGAACACCTCTGAAGGCTTGCTCCCTTTCATTTACCCTTCTTTTAGAGACTCACTTTTGTCTATTGCTTCATGCGGTTAATGTAAAGCCACATTAAAACAGCAATCTTCTTTTAGATCACTTCTCATGAATATGAACAAGTAGCTTGACACTTCTGTTGGGGTTCTCAAGAGAAAATGTCATGACCACAAAACCACAAGCCGTAACAAGGCGTAAGATGTTCCCCTCCCACTGGAGGTAACTCTAGCAAATACTGTAGATCAGCAGTAGTAACACCTAATGGCACTACAAATCATTGCTTAAAAGCGAGTAACAATTTAATCCACACAAGGGCCATTAATAGACACACGACACCTGTATGATATTATCCTTGTTACATATAAGACAACAGTCTTGTGTGTCCATTTTTGTACAATGTAATTTGTAATGTGGTGAGACACATGAAAAGTTGTCTGCTGAAGTTTCAAGTTGTGCAGGAGCGGCCAACTGGGTACAACTGTGCTCCACTCACGAGGACAATATGTGCCTCTTATGTCACTTTGATATTCATCTCTACACAAATAGAGGACTTACCCTAAAATAGCACAGACACAGATAGAAAGTAATTTTTTTTATTATTATTAAAAATAAGTCAAAGTAGCAAAGTACAAATTCTCAGGTTTACTATTCAAGCTTTTTTTTTTTTAAATCAAAAGGCCTTATATTGAGGTTCAAAGAAAAAATAGTCATGTGTATTTAAATGCATTTAAAGCAACTGGTTACATTCACTATAGGCCTAAGTGTGAGATGCATTGCAGTGGTCACATGTTAACAAGAGCTATATGGGTCCAAAATCTAAATTGCTGACAATGTCTTGGACCGGTTTGTCATCAGGGTTGGCACAAATCTCCTTATCTTTCACTGTGATTAAGCTTTTGGGAGAAAAAAAAGAGCAATGAGAAAACAAAACTAACGTCATAATATTTTTAAAACTAATGTGTTGATAATGCGGTGTGCTGATATCAAAGTGAAAAATGCTTACATCACTCCCTTTTTGGGGCAGCTGGGATTGGTTTGTTTGTAGTCTTTGATGGCTCTAGGAGGAATCTGCTTGGAATAGTAGGACATACAGCATTTATCTAGTTCAATGGTTCTCAACCGGTGGGGCGCACGAGACTCTCCCATGGGGGCGGGAGTAGGCTTTAGGAAGAGGTGGGAAAAAAATCATTAACAAAATCCTATGTTGGAAATGTAAGTGGTTGTACTACTACAGCCTAACACGTGGGCTACTCGCCTACTCAACGTTGCACTATTCCTATTATTAGTGTAGTAGGTTGATTGAAGCTCATTCAAAAATACAAACTGCGTGATTTCTTAGGTAGCCTAGCAATGTTGGAAAACCAAGCTTAGCGTGTGTAAAGACAAAGTCCTTCTAAGGCAAGTCATATCACTCTGCCGCCATATTGGATACGCCTTCAGGCAGCTATTTGGGCTTAACAAGACCAGACCCTCCAAAATGAATGGGGAAATATCCGTAAGTACAGATTGGCTGGTCGTATAGACTTTAAAAGTATATGGTGTGAATCCTCGTTTGAACCTGAGTTGAACAGTGTCAAAATCTACCAGACAGACACTAAAACAAAGCTAAAAAAGACGTTATTTAAAACGGCAATTTGCTTACTGCGCCTGCGCTGACAATCGCGGCATGACTATCACCATGATGACGGAGGTAGTAAACAAAAAAGCTAACCATCAGTCATACAGCGTTCAGCAACGCCATTGGCTATCTCCATCGTATGGCAGGACTTCCAGTTTCTCTACTCCGCCATTTTTGCGTTACGAACGGCCGTAGTGCATTTCAATGGGAGGACTTCTGAAGTGATTTGCCTCCTCCTATATAAGTGTCTCTGGTAAAGACAGCTAGCGAGGGAACATTTCATTAAAGATAGGCTGATTTAATGTTTGGTAAAGAGAACAACGTATACAGAAACGGGCCACATGTGCATAGAGCATCCGCACGTTTAGGCTACTGCAATTTACCAAGGGTCTCAAAACTGCTTAAAAGCCTATGGTAGCTGATTTATGATTGTTAACTACCCGTAATATATACACTAGCACTAGTTACGGTATTGGCAATTATTTTACCAGTTCTGATAATAGCCAACTATAATGGAAGAATTAAGAGAGCAGACGCACTGTAACTCCTTATTGTTCTCACCCCCTGACACGCGTGCATGGGTGCCGAGAGACACACACGCACACATGCTCTCAGCCTGCCTCTGTCTCTCCTTCCTGTACGTACGGCTTATTCTGAATTCTAGATAGGCCTACAATCCTTTTTACTTTTTTTCAAAACTTAAAAATAAGGACAAATAGCCTTTATTTGTAAAGTGTTTCATTCATGTGATATGTATAGACATGTTTCACAAATAAGTTTACATGGACTTGCACTTACTGAGTTTAGATGCCAGGAAGCCAAAGGTTTTGAATGCTGATCCAACTGAAGTTTTGGAATAAAAGGGATGGGATAAAAGTAACCTTTTGTGTCAGGAATAATAGCCAATGATGGCTTATGATGCATAACATACTGCTGGTATTGCTGTTTAAAACACAAAATTAAGTTTTATCCGATTCTAGCTGCCTATCCATCCATCCAAGGTAGTGTACCGGTAGTGGGGTTGGGGACGGGAGGGGATGGGGGGGCTCGGAGTGCACGGAACCCACTTTGGGGGGGCCCAGAATGCAAAAGGTTGAGAACACCTGATTTAGTCCAATGCCGCCATCTAAAACAGAAATTCAGTTGAAAAATGCATCCATAATGCCAGGGACTCCAAATTATCATTCCCCATCATTCCCTGTGTCTCCCTTTTACTCATTTTACTGTACGTCTCTACTGCCCTTAAAGGGGAGGTTCGGTTTTTAACACATTTAGCCCCTTTTTTAGAGTGTCTGGGGTGCAATAGAACGATTGACACCAAAATTTGGATGATTGGTCCTGTCTCGAGTATACGGCTATTTCAGAACCCCCCTTTCCTGCTTCAGACAGGCTAGCTTTGTGCATGTCTGACAATATTCCCTAAAACCACCTAAAACATTGTTATTTTCAAATATGCTACTCACCGAGTCATCAGTGCTAGTATATGAGCATGCAAAACATTCTCGTCGTGAAAAACCATTCCTGTCGTGTTTTATTGAGCATTTTGAAAATCCTGGAACTATTTTCTCTGACATCTCACAGCCGCCTATAAACTTCCGCTGTACGTTTGAACGTGAAGAGTTGCACAGCTTGTGAAAAGTCTACAGCTAAGCGTACAGCGGAAGTTAGGCGGCTGTGAGATATCGGAGAAAATAGTTCCAGGATTTTCAAAATGCTCAATAAAACACGACAGGAATGGTTTTTCACGACGAGAATTGTTTTGCATGCTCATATAACAGCACTGATGACTCGGTGAGTAGCATATTTGAAAATAACAATGGGGTTCTGAAATAGCCGTATACTCGAGACAGGACCAATCATCCACATTTTGGTGTTGATCATTCTATTGCACCCTAGACACTCTAGAAAAGGGGCTAAATGTGTTAAAAACCGAACCTATCCTTTAAAAATAAATAAATAAATAAAATACAAAATTAAGGCAAAACGGCAAAATATTATGATGAAAAATGTCCTTGCTTCGTCATACATACATAACATGTAATATTTATTTTGCTATTACACACAATATACCTGCAATTGCACATACAGCCAGTTTGATATGAAATATGCCTATTTCAATCAACAAATTAAAGACCGTCAAACTTACTCTGGCTTTGTCCCGGGGAGCAGAGGGCCAGAACAAGGTGAGCAACAGCTGCAATGCAGGACAGCTTCATCTTCAAGTCTTCACCTTGGCTAATGCAGGTGTCTAGAGCTTCACAGATGGCAGAGGACAGTGCGGTGTCAACCATGGCACTGTGGTGTCATGCACTGTTCAAATTACAGGGGGTACTGGGGGCACTATACCCCCCAACTAAGACTCAGTACCTCCCAAAGACACAAATATCAGTTTTGGGGGGTACTAGCAATTTTCCTAATATTGTGAAAATTAATTGCAATACCGATTTCATTTCGACTCCCATTTTTACTACAGGAAAATTTTAAACAAGACACCCCTATTTTGGACCATACCATTTTTAACGACTCTGGCGCAAGATCGCAACCACTGACCTCAAAAAAGGTCGCAACAGAGAAACATCATTTGATCTTGTTGACGTTGAGTGGCTAATCTGAAGTGTTGTTCATGTCACGCATGCTGCAGTGAAACTAGTGACATCAAATTCAAGAACGCTATGCATGCAAGCAAAGCAAACCCAATGCACAATGCATAGCTCTAGAGTAGATGTTCCATTACGTACTGTGAAGAACCAGAAACATTCCACCTGTCTTTTTTATTTTACCCAGAAGAAAGTTTCACTTGGAGCCAAGTAACAGCCTCTTATAAAAGACACTTAATAAATGAACAAACAAACAAAATAAAAACAGATAAATAACGCATAATATGGCCTCCAGGACAATCAGAACTGGCGGAGAACACCTCTGAAGGCTTGCTCCCTTTCATTTACCCTTCTTTTAGAGACTCACTTTTGTCTATTGCTTCATGCGGTTAATGTAAAGCCACATTAAAACAAAAAAT
>JAODXP020003219.1:0-31391 GCA_027497455.2 Sardinella longiceps
GCTCTCTCGCCCACACAAATATGGATATTAGAAGATGTGTTGCACCGCCCGACGCTACGAATAAGACCAGGTAGGGGCTGAAGGATTTCCATTAATAATCATTGTTTGTGTCCGCCGTGACACTTTTTTTTTATTTCACGTAAGGTCGCGTTTCTACTGTCATAAGCCAGTCCGTGGCTAGTCTCGCTACTAGCCAAGGTGATGTGATCTGTAAACCTTTTTAGCTTGTGGTAATCTGGGGGCTGTTGTAGTTTTTCTTATTCGTACTGTATTCTTAACTTCATGACTTGGTAATGAGCTCTCGAATTGGTGGCGTCTTGCTGAAATACATTTTAGTAGCCATATCGATGTAGCCTACGGTATGTTGTTTTGCGTTCAGCTCTGGACTGGTTAGCATAGAAGTTGGACTGACTCCCACTCATAGTCTTGTCATCATATAGCTGGGCCACTGTCCACTGGACAGCGTTAAGAAGGGGCTTTTGCGTAAAGAAGCGGTGCGGGAGCAAAGCGGACATCAAAAGTGGTTGGTTCATTGATTGTATAGTGTGTGTGTGTAGGCACGTTGATGCTTGCCTGGTGCCTGTTATTTAAAGGTCGGTTTCTGAAACTTCAGTGTTTACTAGGCCTACTATTTTATTAATAGTCACAATTTCTCTCTGTGTGGGGCGGGCCAACGAGTGCAGAGTGCGCTTGTTATAAGTACGCACCGTTTTCGACGTGTAGGATGCACCATGCACCTAGTTCTAGTAGGAGGATGCACCTTGTGTTTACCAATGTGTTTTCATGTGGTGCGCGATCACCAAGTTGTTGCAACTTCCGCGAAGTGGTGTCTCTCTCTCTGTGTGTGTGTCTGTGTGTGCGTAAGGGGGGGGGGGGGGGGGGGGGGGCCGCGTTGTGGGTCAAAATGCCAGGGCCGTTTCTCTATCCCAGTCCGTCACTGCTGGTGTGGCTACAGGTTTAGGGTTAAAGGCCGGTCTCAAATAGAGGCCTGGTCTGTTTTTTAGTTTCGGGTGGTATTTAATTTTCCAAACTCGTCTGTTTAAGCCAGTATGGTTTACATTGCGAACCATCCAGTCCATAACTTGCGCACACGCAAGCGATGACAGGTGAAAGGAACACGAATGAGGGACTTGCAGCATGATCTCTTCCTCAGACTGTAATTAATTTTTTTTCAGGAAAAGTATGAAGTTTTCAGTAAGCCTATGAATAACTGTCAGGGCATTAACGTTAAACATTTTAGCGATCTCCTTGCACATTAGGCAATGCAATGTATACCGACACTTGTGAAACAACGCATAACGTCCCAATAATTATTTCACAGCAAGTAAAGTCGCAGTCACCCGTTAAATAGACTGTTTTAGTTAAAGTGATACGCCTGATTCAGTCGTGAACAAAGATGTCATCTCCTCAAGGAAAGGAAAGCTGCGAAGGGATGCATAGCCTAGGGAAAGAGAAAGTGAATTTGCGCACGCAGGATTGCCCGGGAACCATGCAGGGTCCATGAAGGTGTCTGCGCAGAAACCATGTTTATTGAAGGATTATTCCATAGCATACAACTTCGTTTTCTATTTATTATTAGTTTTTCATAAGGCCATGAATTCCTGTAGCCTCTAGTATTGGTTGTTGTTTTGTGAGCGGAGAGGAGAGATAATATGTGTGTTATTAACTTCGGGATGTTGTCCTTTCTTTTTTGTTGATGTGTTTCGGGCAACAAGTTTATAGGCTTGATGGTAACGTGCATTGTCAAATCGTTTTGTTATTTTAAGATACCAGTAGGCCTAATCTAAGATATTATAGTGGCTAATTCTAACATGATCTGTCCCACACTCAACGAACATCTCAACATTAAATTAAAGGCCTGTCTCATATAGACGCCTGTCTCAAATACAAGCCGGTGCATTTTGGCGATTTGGGAAAATAAAAGCCCGGGCTATAATTTGGAGTTTTACGGTATGTCCAATTATGTAGGCCTACCTGTGATTTTAGAATTCCAAACACTTGTACCTTGTGCAATTTGCTACTTTTGCCCTCCTATATCAAGAATGTATCGTTTTATTTTAGTGCGTCAACACTGAACAGTGAACACATAAACCAGACATAAACATAGCCTATGGGGTTTTAAACAGGGGACTGCACATTGTGGATGTGATGAGCAAATATTTCGCAGGCCAAGGTCTACTGTCATGTAGCCTAACTTGTAGCTGAATTAAAGGTTTCTGGTAGACTATTAATCGTTCACGTTTTATGCCTGGCATACCTAAAAGCACTATTTGGCGTTTTGGGTGTAACAAAAAATGTCCACATGTTCCACAAACCTAGCCTACAGTAGGCCTACATTCCCTCATATTATTGGCTCTTTTGAGTGACAGAAATAGACCTGTTAAAGCTCAGCTGTCTGTTGCAAATGTTTTTGAAGGACCTACCAGTGCGTATAGGCTAGACCTATAGCCTAGCCTACATCTTCTTCTTCTTCGAATACAATTTAAGAAAGAAAAAAAAAGCCTTGCGCACTTTGCACAGTGTGATTATACAGCTTCCTAAACTTTGCGAGTGAGCCTGTAATTGTAGAGCGGAAGTTAAGGATCATATGTTTATATTTTCTCTCGGTCGGTCAGACCACCTGCTCCTATCAGTCAAAAGTTAGAGGACGCCTGAGTGTTTCTATCCTTCAAGCAAGGTAGTTGACGCCAAAAAATGAAGCTCCTCATTTCTCTATTTGCTGCCTTTGTTCTTATATCAGGTAAGCTGTACTATATCGGCGAATATTGCATGTTTCCATGAATGCTGACCGTAAATAGTTTTGTTTGTTTGTTTTGTTTTATTGCCCCCTCAGGAGCACAATTTAGTGCTTGACTACGAAGTCAAGTCAAGTAGGCCAAGGGAAAATGATAGAAAAATCTTCTGAAATATTTTGATGTGGTCACTGTGATTATGCCATTTATGATTATACAGATTATAGTATATGATTATAGAGATTATAGTATGGATAGCCTATAAGTGTAGGCCTACCAAATAGGTTATTATTTAGGCTAATGATTATTTACATAGGCTACTAAGTAGGCCTATTGTGCATACATGCTGAACTATCTAATAACTTGCTGTCTTCTATGGCATGGACTAGGGGGGCTTACAGTGTACCTTTCTGTCTGAATATGAATTGAATGTTGACTATTTGGCATGAATTTGCGATTATAGCATCAGATTAAAAATCAAGGAATATAGAATTTCAATACGCAAATACTATAGAGGACTATAGAGGACCCTAGGAGTGGAAGACGGTGACCTGTCTCGATGCATATTAATTCGCAATTAGCTACACAGCAGATGTCAGACAGTCATAATCCTCCCTAGAACTGTGACTCATGTTATGGGTTAGAATGGGTTGCCATGTGACATGGCACCTTCCAGGCACCACTGTCTGAAAAGCACTACCTTAACACTAACCCTAAATATAACCTCCTTAACCCTCACCCTAACATAGATTTTGGGTGGTAGTGCCTTGAAGACAACTACTGTATGACTGTAAGTCACCGTTGGAGGAAAAAAAATATCAAAAACCATGTAGGCTCTCTGATGCTGTGATCCAGCATTCAGACTGACTGACAAACTCCACTCAATTTGCCTGCTTTTCAGAGTTTTGGTAACGCTTTATTTACAGGTACCTAAATAAGAGGGACATGACATGAATTTGATATAAACATCAGAAACATGATCCTCATGATCCAAGTAATCCTCAGTTAATGTCTTCCTGATTAATATCAAGTTGTCAAAAAGATATTACAAACAAACTTTATGTCATATGTCGAATGTCACTTCCATCAATGTCAAGATGACATAATCAAGACAACCCTACGAAGATCTGTTGGGGACATGGTGGTTAATTGTTTTTCAAACAGAAATTTTGCATTCCCTTGGAAGTTGGAATACATTTGCAAACTATTTCAAGTTTACACCAAAGTATTGCGAAGGAATGCAAAACTATTGCGAGGGAATGCAAAAGTTTTGTTTAAAAGATATTTACCACCATGACTCCAACAGGGCTTCCTAAAACCCCAAATGATGTCAAGTTGACATGACATAAACTGAATGACAGTTAATAACAGAATTCATAAACATTTATTACAAGTTTAAATGTTTATGACAAATTCATGACTATCATGTCATAGTTATAACAGTATCATGACACTCTTATGTAGGTACCTTCAAATAATGTGTTACCAAGGTTTTCGTTTTATAATTTTCATTCTTTTGACTCAAACAACATATTATACAATACATATCATATGTATTTCAGAGTGCCTGGGTCGAAATGAAGAAGAGCGCCTTATTAACTATTTGTTCAAAGAGCGTGGCTACAACAAGGAGCTCCGGCCTGTGGAACACAAAGATGATGTCGTGCCAATCAGTTTAGGCATGACGCTCTCAAACCTCATTTCCCTGGTAGGTCCAAAAGAGACTTGTTTTAATTGAAAAGATTCTTGTACGTCTTCTGTTTCTTATACGATTTAGAACATGACAGATTATCACACACAAACATGCAGTTTCTCTTCACAATTCCTCTCCTTTGTCTTTCTCTCTTTCACGCTTTTACACTACGACTGACACACACACACACACACACACACACACACACACACACACACACACACACACACACACACACACACAGGGGTTAAAGTGAACACAGGAAAATGCAGTTCCAGCAGCTCAGATAAATTAAGAAATAAATAGATTATATATATATGAAGAGTTCAGATGCAAAACCCCCTAACTCCACTTGACCACTTTTTGAGAAAAAGGCCATTTTTTATCAGGCGTTTACAGTGTTTTGATTGTAAACAGATATTTTAGACACGGCGGGGAGTAGGTTTTATTTAATTTTTTTCACAAAAACATTTCATTTACATATTCTAGATTTATACAGGATTCACATAATATCATTAACTCAGTTTTCACAAAAATGGTTTTTAGGGGGTTTTGCATCTGAACTCTTCATATATATATGGGCAATTCCAGCGTTATGGACGTGACATTTTCGTGCATTATTGATGAACAAAAGGCCAGATAACCTCCGCAAACCTAGCAGTATTTCACATTTTTTTTTCATATTCTTCTGCAAACTCCATGGCTGAATACAGGCAAACAGAAAAAATTAATATCATGATTTGCATCATAAGAATATGAGCCTTTCAATTTGCGTTATGGACGTGACGAAAAACGGACAAACTTTTGAGAGAGCGTAGTTTTTGCTGTGAAGTGTGTGAAATTTCTAGAGAAATGTAAATATTACTACATTCATACCAAACAGGACACCTCAGTAAAGACAGAGAAAGACTTAATTTCAAATGTAAATGTAAAAAAAGTTGGTTTTCATTGGGAGACATGGCGTTATGGATGTGACGTTATGGACGTGACGTCTGGAAAAACCCTCCAAAACGATACAAAACAATTGTGAACGGTGGATTTTAACCTGTAACAAGATAAATAGTAATATAACAATGAAAAATAACTGATAGTATTGCAGCTTTGTGTGTGTTATCACCCACTTATGCCCATTATAAGCCCCTCCATAGACTTACATTATAGCTGAATAGGGTAAAAATTTTAACAAACAGATATCCTTTCGAAACTTGCTCAGTTGAATATTTACATCGAGACAATACTTTTTTGTATTGGAAGTTTTCTGAAAGAATTTGTATGTCCATGTAGGTGATACTTAAAGTTTTAAGGTGAGGTTTACTTTTTCGTGGAATTGCCCATATTCATATTCATGTATCTTGCAGGTCATTTTTCTTTGTTGCGCCGACACAAAATTTGAGAGTTCCCCCTCCTGCCACATCCCACTTTTAGTATTGCACACACACACACTCACACTCACACACACTCACACACACACACACACACACACACACACACACACACACACACACACACACACACACAGGTGCTAATTAAGCTCTGCATATTTTGTAGAAAGAAGTGGATGAAACACTCTTGGCAAATGTTTGGTTAGAGCACGTAAGTAAATCCAGTCTGAGTGTGACAAGTGATGCTGTACAACGACAACTCAACATTTTCAGATTTCATTTAACTAGCTTTCAGCAAGCCTGTCATTGTAAATGTAAGCTTTAAATCCTTCACATATGTTTGTGTCTATATATATACAGGGGTGGGATGATCCCAGGCTGTCATGGAACGCAACAGAGTTTGATGGAATAGCTGAGCTGAGGTTGCCTGCTAGTATGGTCTGGCTACCTGACATAGTCTTGGAGAACAAGTAAGGCACTCTCGAGACAAGTATGCTAGGAACGTTTATTGTCATTTGCATATACTGTATATTTATTACAGGATGTAAACAAATGTAAAGTTTGTGAAATTGCGTCTGCTGATCTGTGTCATTTTCTGGGCTGATAGTGTTCAGATGCAATGGCGGTTTTCAGGCGTAGTCTACCAGCATGACTGTGGGGGGAAAACAAGTGTAAAGAGGATTCAATCAAAATTTCAACCTTTGTCATAGTTTTTTACCTTACTGTAACACAAACATGTTTTACAGTTTTAAAAATGAAATGTTGTGGTGAATTTTTGTACTCTTAGTAGAAGTCTATAGCACCACACATGGGTCTCGAACCCGTGATCTCGTCAAATGTTCCAACCACTGAGCTGAAAAGCCTGGGCTTTGGCTGAGAGGTTAAAAGCATTGCTGAGGCTAGGGGTGTGAGGATTTACTACAGTACATACATACATAGCTGAGCTAGTTGGCATCCATTACACGCTTACTGCCATGGAAGGTCTGATATTTCTGCATTATTTAATGCTTTATTTTATAGAATTATTTTTTTTATATAAATGGCTTTGTTTTTTCTAATCCCTTGCAGTGGTAGCACAGTGGTTAAGAATGGAGTGTCACATTCTCACTTGTAGGCCTATGTAGAATGAATTTCTCTGAATTGAAATTCCTGAAATTCCACTTCCTGCAATTCAAATTCAAATTCAATTCAACTTCCTGTTGGGTGGAGCCAATTCAAATTCAATTCAAATTCGTTCATTGAATTGAATTAAATTCTGAAATTCAGAATTTTGTACAAGCCTGCTCTTGACTTAATAAAAAAACTGAGACAAAAACATCTGAGACAAGTGGTGATGAAACCAGTTACAAATCAGCTAATCTAAATCAGTAATTCAGGTAGTAATCGTTGTAGGTGCAAAAGATGATAATCTGAGCCATAAATAAATACGTTTCTTATCTTATCTTCCTCTTTTTTACCTGCAGCAATGATGCCCAGTTTCAAGTGGCGTACTACTCCAATGTAGTATTGTATGAGAGTGGCTTCATCTATTGGCTACCCCCTGCTATATTCCGAAGCTCATGTACCATCAACGTCAACTACTTTCCCTTCGACTGGCAGAACTGCTCACTTAAATTCAGGTCGGTTACGAGATTGTAGTCTTTTTTTTATTGTACCATCCTAAAAGAGACTTAAACCAATCTCAGTATTTTTTATTTTCTCAGCTCCCTGACCTACAATGCCAAAGAGATCAGTATGCATTTGAAGACAGATCAAGATGAGGGTGGCAATTACTTCAGTATTGAGTGGATTGTTATTGACCCTGCGAGTTTTACAGGTAAATTCAGCTATGAGAGTTACCCATTCCTGGCCCATAATTATGATATAGGGTTGGTTTTTACCTTACGGGTTACATTGAAGGTGACACGAGCCTGACATAACATGACATGGCACGTGTCATGAACATTAATGAGATGATTTGGTTTTTGCAATGTATGCACCCAAAACAGTGTCAACTTTACATTAACTGAATGACACGTAATGACAACAGAAATAAAGGTTAACAAAGTTTCATTAATGTTCATGATACACATCATGTCATGTAAATGACGGTCTCATGTCACACATAATGTAGAGAAAAAACATCAGCACTTTATTTGAAGGTGTCTCTATTATGTAGACACCTTCAACTAAAGTGCTGCTGTTTTTTGTACAGTATATTTGTCTGTTGGTTAGATCTACTCATTCATTTATTTATTCATTCTTTCACTCTTGCTTGGATCTTCCCTTCTTCCCAGAGAACGGAGAGTGGGAGATCATTCATAAACCAGCCAAGCGAAATACTTACGATAACATCCCAAAAGACAGCAACAAGCACCAGGATATAACGTTTTACCTCATCATCAAGCGCAAGCCATTGTTCTACGTCGTCAACATCATCATCCCCTGTGTCCTCATCTCCTTCATGGCTTCACTGGTCTACTTCCTGCCTGCCGACAGTGAGTTTGTTTATTCAGTTTACATCATGGTGCTCATCGGTGCATTAGTGATATATGTAGTGGTTTTTTTTTTGTGATTAACATTTTTTATTAAAACCACCAACACATGGACCGGTACAGTACGACAGTAGTATGACACAGTATATATCTCATGCCAAAAAGAAAGAAAAACAATAGTGATAATAATACATTTTGATGATTAAATAAAAATAAATAGAAGTGAATGTATTTGCAATATGCAAACCATGACAAAAAGTTGCAAGAAAAGTGATACTGTATATGTAGGGGTTGAAGTGGGATGTGGAGTGAATGTGAGAAGTGTGGAGAAGTAAGCAGCTAAATGAGGTGAGTGAGTGAACGAAGAGATGTGACTGAGTGTGTGAGTGAAAGAGTGGTTGTGTGAGTGAGGTGAGAGAGTTAGCGAAGAGTTGTGATTGAGTTAGTGTGAGAGTCAGTGAGTGAGTATGTGAGAGAGTGAGTGAGTGAGTTAGTGAGTGAGTGAGTGTTTGAGTGAGGTGACTGAGTGATGGGACAAGCAAGCACACACCCGCATTGACTCCGCCGTCGGTTTGTCTTGTCCAGGTGGTGAGAAGATGACTCTGTCCATCTCTGTGCTTCTGGCTCAGTCTGTCTTCCTGTTGCTGATTTCACAGCGTCTGCCGGAGACTTCAATGGCAGTTCCATTAATTGTAAAGTAAGTAAATGCGAATATATGCGACTTAAACTGTTTCCATGCAACTTGAATCGCATAATGCCGTATTCGCATTAATGTTAAACCACATCTCTCAAGCAAATTAGATTTATATTCGCTTTAGTTGAAATGTGTGAATTTGCAGGTGCTTCAACCCGAAGATTTGTTATTTGTATAACTTAAAGGCACATTACAACTTGGATGGAAGCAAAGCTTATGTTATAGCATCATTCTTATATCTACCGACAGCACGTGGCAGTCTCAAAGAACTGGTCTACTGGGCGGGTAGACTCATTGGTTATTCTTATCTAGAGTTGCTTATTTGGGTAAAAGCATTTTGTTCACAGTGCATGCGTTTTCCCTGTCCGGCAACCCTAATTCTAGCTTTATTTTAGCTGTAGCTTAGCATAGTCGCTGGAATGTAAAGCTGCCAGATAGCAACTCTTTAGCTACTTTACTTTCCAGCACCTATGCTAAGCTAAAGGTAAAATCAGAGTTGCCAGACTTGGAAAACACATGTACTGAGACCAAAAAGCTTTTGCCCACAAATGTAACTCCAGGTAAGAAGGTGAATAACCAGGTTTTATAAAGAGGTGGAATATTCCTTTAAGTAAAAACTTTTTGCTTTGTTTTCATCCAGATACCTGATGTTCACTATGGTTCTGGTCACAATCGTGGTGCTGAACTGTGTTGTGGTGCTGAACCTCCACTTCCGCACCCCCAGCACTCACGTCATGACTGAGTGGACCAAAGACGTAGGTCCAGAGATTTACATACGCAAACTCTACACATGTTCATGCATGCACGCACACACACACACACACACACACACACACACACACACACACACACACACACACACACACACACAATCACTCATGCACGTACACCCACATGCACACACGCACATGCACACACACATGCGCACACACACATGCATTTACACCCACATGCACACACACACTCACACACACTCTCTCTCTCACACACACACACACACACACACACACACACACACACACATGCATGTACAGTAGGTTGGCACACATGCACAAACACACACACACACACACACACACATACACATGCATGTACATGCGCACACATGCACAAATACACAAACACACACACACACACACACACACACACACACACACACACACACACAATCATGTTTTTAGAATATCATTAGAGACTTTCCAGTTCTTTGTGACCTTCTAATCGTCTTCTAATCTAAACATTCCAATATGTTTTTTCTCTGAAGTTCTTTCTGGTGCGGCTGCCTCGCTTGCTGCTGATGTCCCGCCCTGCTGACAGTGAGCCCAAATGGGACGGGGTCCTCCAGCGCCGGTCCAGCTCAGTGGGGTACATCAACAAGGCAGACGAGTACCACTGCGTCAAGTCCCGCAGCGAGCTCATGTTCGAGCGCCAGTCAAAGAGACACGGCATGGAAACACGCGTCACACCAGCAAGTGAGTGAATGAGTGTGAGAGTGTGAGATTCAGATTCAGATTGATTTAGCCGATGGCACCAATACTGCACAATATTGTACTGTCATCCTCCCACCACTTACTTTGGTAGGAGACCCTAACAACAATAATATTTCAATAAGATAATGTAATTTGCTGACAGCAGATTGTTGATTAATATATTGTTCATATATTAACATGTGCCATGCACTGTCAAGCTACTCCAAGTTTTTTCCATTTAAATGGTTTGTGTATATTATTTAGTGCAACAGTAAGTTACCTAGTTAGTTAATAGTCTAGGCCTACTCGCAAAGTGGAATGTCACAACATAATTGTTTGTTCCATGTGTTTTTTCTAAGAGAGTTGGGTGCAATAATTGAAATAACAATTAGAATCTAATTCCCTGTCCTAACATCATAGTAAAAACTGTTGAGAGACACTTTTTCTGTCGTTAATGTTTTGAATCAAATACATCCATGTCCGATTAATCTGCAATCTGTTGTAGACAAGTTGCAATCAGTTACAACACATCCTGTATGGATTATAATAGGGAGGCTACTCCAGATGCGTTTCTGAAGCATCTGTTGTAAAAACTAGCTAAACCACAAGCGACAGTGTAGCAAACATTTGAAAAAAAGACAGTCCAGTCTTCTAAATGTATTTTGACTTGACTCATCATAACACTTCCGTAACGTACAGTATACAATGTACAATAGCTCAAGGCTAATAGCTCCTGACTGATGCAGGATATGTGTTGAATTGATATTCTCATTCAGTGTTCAAGTCCAACCTTGATGACGACAACGAGGTGACCCAGCAGCTTTTCTCGGAGATGAAACCCGCTGTGGATGGAGCCAATTACATCGTCAAGCACATGCACGACAAAAACGACTACAACGACGTGAGATCCCACACCCAATATGAAATAGTTTATACTTGTACAGTACATACAGTAGCTTTATGACTGTTGTCATTAAATTTAATTCGGTTTTTGTAATGTCTACACCCCAAAAAGTGTCAGCTTTATATATATTACAGAAACAATAGACACAATGAAGTGTCATTAATGTTCATGATATATGTCGCCATGATGATGACAGGCTCATGTCATGCTTCAATAGACACCTTCAAATGAAGTGTTATCCTGCTTATTTATGCTTTGCTTCTTTTACTATGTCTTGGCACGTGTCAGTAGCCTATTTGTGAAACACAGCGTATTTTATAACTGAGCTGTAGTTGATATGATCTCTTGTTTGTGCTGGTCTTGAGCTTTTGATTTTATATTGTAAAGATTGCTCTTTATGTTGTATGTTTGAACTGTGTTTGATTGTATGGGACATTAAAGACAATCTAATCTAATCTAATCTAATGTTGTTTTTCTGCATCCCACACACAGGAGAAGGACAGCTGGAGTGGAATAGCCCGCACAGTGGACCGTCTCTGCTTCTACCTGGTGACTCCAGTCATGACTCTTGGGACCATCTTCATCTTCCTGATGGGCCTTTACAATCACCCTCCCCCACTTCCCTTTGAAGGAGACCCTCACAACTACCTAGAGGAGAACAAACGTCTCATTTAGGCAGCAGTCTTTACCTCTCAGATGCATGAGTATCATGTGTGGTTAAAGCAGGGGTTCTCAAACTATTGGGTCGGGGACCCCTCACAGAGCCGACAAGGACTCCTCTTGATCGCAGAACAATTTATAGCTATTTGTTCTTTCAGATTTCCATGTGGCAAAATCTGACAGTGCAGAAGTGGTTTTCTGTAGGCCAACTGATTTAAAAATGTCCAAGGAAGGTGTTTGTTGGTATTACTATTCATATAAGACAAGTTCATTTTTTGTAGCAAACTTTTTCACGGACCCCCTGGCAATGTGCTGCGGACCCCTGGGGGTCCCTGGACCCCAGTTTGAGAACCAATGGGTTAAAGTATCATTTTTAGTTACCCTCTCGTGAATATTAGAGTGAATTAGGAAATTAATGGCAAGATTGGTAGGTTGTCATGAAGCATGATTTTACAGTTCTTATAGGTTCCAGAGAGGATTGTGCTTTTTTCTAGGCCTAGCAATGTATATTCTTGAAATGTAAAAACCTTCCAAAACACTTTTGCCAATTAAGTGTATTTATCATGGTTGAAGTTTAAATCAAATTTAATATGCAAGTCTCTTTGAAGTTTTTATAAAGGTTTGAATTTTAAGGATTTTGAATTCAGGAATTACATCTGTAAGTTTGGAGTGGTTTGGGTTGTAATGCCAGCTTCTAAACCTTTAAAACTTGAAGCGTCACAAAGCATAATAGTGCTTCAATTTGTTACATTTCGTTTTATATGTCTGATTGCTTGTGCCGCATAATGATGAGGTACCTAAGTACAGTAAGATGGACACATAATTACTCATTAAAATGATTAGGGCACTATTACAGACACTAAGTAAAGTGGTATGTTTCCCTAGTATCAAAAGGCCAAAGACAGTTATAATGCTTTTTATCTCCCTTCAGAACGCCATTCTCTTCTCTGATTGGCTGCTAGGTGGCCATTAATTCCAGATAACCGGCTACTTTGGAAGTAGTTCCAAAAAATAACTCATCTAATAACTGATTACCGTTCCATATGAATGCCTTTCAGAATGGTAACTATAACAACAATAAGCAACCTGGTAGATCTACTTTCAACTGAAAGTAGTACCCAAACCGAACAGGTTAGCTTCTTTTAAATTTGAGTTGCATATTTCTTTTACGTTTTATACGCTTCTTCAAATATACGAGAGATAGATAGATACAGGAGATAAGCGGGATAACGACCTCCGAGGTGTCCAGTTATTCATTTATAATTGTCTTGGCGGAGTAACTCCGTCTTCGCCCTGCGCGCGTCGCTGGAGTTCTAGATTCCGCCTCGACAATTATAAATGAATAACTGGACACCTCGTCGGCCGTTATCCCTTACGTGACAGTTCAAGTTCTAAAGGCTTATATAATAACATATAATAACAATAATTCCTTATGAGTACAGTAATGACAACATATAAGCAGTTATAAATTCTAATGTCAGTAGCCTATAAGCCTTTATGAATGCATTATAAGCCTTTATGAATGCATTTATAATGCTCTATTAATACAGAGTTCATAGAAAGTGTTACCGTGGTTTGTCTAGTGTACAGTCTAATATAATTATTAGAGTTTATTGTGAATACAAATATTGTAGAAAGAGTAATGCTGTTCTCAGTAACAAGTCACTGGATTAGTCTTGAGACTGATTTTATATATAAAATAAACATTTTCTTTTTTCTTATTCAAATAAATACAGTGGTAACCTTTTTATCTATTATGTGTGTGGATTGCTTGGCATATCTTCGAAAAAGCACACTCATTAAAAGCTTAAGTAAGAACTAACACATAGTTCGATTCAATAAAAAAAAAATGAAGAAGACATTATTTTTCTTAAGTTTCAGTTTATTTGCTGTAGTATCTTTATATAATAATCCAAACACAACTGACACTCTTTGTTCTGACAATTGACTTCATGATTTAATACACTTTACTGAGATTTTCCTGAGACTGATGATGAAGGTGTTTTGGCTGAGGCTGTTTTTTTCTTCTTCTGAAACCTAGTGCATTTTTGTCTGAAGGTATAACACAGGTTTTCTAAGACTGAATGAATTGTAACTGTACATACAGTACATACATGCATACATTTAAATACCTCTACTAATAATAATATTTTGAACTACAGTACATACGACAGTAAGATCATTCTTACTGAAATGAAACCTGTGAAAACATCATCTCTTTCTGCTACTGCTTTCATAACGAATACCAAGAGACTTTTTAACACTTTCAGTCTGTGTTTAAGATCATATTTATAAACATGAATTCCATTTGTAAATATTTATTTAAATGCACACTTAATCAAAAAATGCATGTTAAAGCAATATACCGGAGTAAGTTTAAGCATAGCCCTGCTGCACGAGCCTTCTAACAGCAATATATTTCGCATGAAATGAAAGATTTTCGAACAGCACAGACCTAACGCAAACGCGAAACACTTTACATTGAGTCAATGTAACCTCAGATCTTACTTTCGGTTTCCAAGAGTCAGGTCCCATTGATTCAGTGTAAAGTGCCTGTTCGCTTCTGCGTTCGGACTGTGCTGTATCAAATTATTTTGTTCCACTCGCTAACTACCGCATTTAGCACGCTCTTTCAACAGGGTTATGTTTGAATTCACTCCGGTACTCTCCTTTCATGTAGAGGTAATAAAAACTGAGGTGGACAGGGATCATCTAGTTACAGTGCCCAATAACACAAACACACCAGGTGACCCAGGGGGGGGCCGTTTCCCAAAAACATAGTTGCTAAGTTACCAACTTTGTTGGTTGCAGTGCAATGCGGTTTTGTAGAAAACTTTTTTTCTTGGACCACCTGGCAATGCACTGCGGACCCCTTGCGGTCTCCTGACCCCAGTTAGAGAACCAATGGCTTAGTGGACTAAGGGGTCATGCCTTAAACCTGAGGACACAGATTTGTCTGACTTGCGGTCATGTTCTGATCTTCTTCCCCATCTCTCTCTTCCACTCATTTACTTTCACTCTCTACACTGTCCTGTCAGAGTACTGTAAAGGCAAAAAGGACCCAGAACACTTTTTCTTTTAAAAAAAGAAAGAAAGAAAGAAAGACAATGATGAAAAGTAATGGTAACAAGTGCATGGGCTTTCAATGGGTGGTCCGCGGCATTGTAGGTGGTCTGTGATATTGATTCCATTTACAACCTAGTGTGTGGTTGAAATTGATTTCTAAAAACATAGTTTTGAGTGCAGGAGTAATCTTTGCTCTCGTGTTTCATAAAATGTCCATCACTCCAAATTCAGTGTAAGAATGAATTATCTCCATACTTGGGTAAATGTGGTGGTTACTGGCTAAAATGTCTCCTTAGTATGTAATTTGGTGCAATCTGTTTAAAACACCCTGCGTCTCACCCCGACAGTGAGCCTATAAGATGATTTCTTGTGCAGTGTTGTCAAAGATCATACTGAATCCACTTGAGTTCTCCCTGGTGTCTTTGCCTGGCCCAATGCCCTCTTCATCGGCATTGTATGCATACGGATACTTAAAAAAAGTTGGAGGTGCATAGAGCTATGGAGAAGGTCTGCTACTCAAGATGCTTGACGCAGGACCATAAACCTAGCTTAAGTCAGAAGGTGGTCCTTGGGACTGGACCCGTTGGAGACCCCTGCTCAAGAGTTGTGGTGTATCTTACTATCCTGTGGAGGGCGCTGCAATATTGTAATGAGAAAGATAAGTACTGATGTAAGATTACATCTGCTCTGTGCTTGCTTAATTCACACTGGAAGACAACAAGAGTGTGACATATACACAAACCTCTAGCGGTAGCAAATTGAATTTTCTCAGCAAGTACGTACTGTATAGCCATCAGCCATAGGCTGCACTCAGACATCAGTGGTGTCTGTGCTGTTTAAATCCAAACGCAATGCTCTAGGTTGTATTCAGACTTTATGATTACATCTGCTCCGTGCTTGCTTAATTCACACTGGAAGACAACAAGGGTAGATTGCCCTTCAGATAAGGAGACGTTTGTTCTCCTCTAGGTAGTTGTGAGGGTCTCCTTCAAAGGGAAGTGGGGGAGGGTGATTGTAAAGGCCCATCAGGAAGATGAAGATGGTCCCAAGAGTCATGACTGGAGTCACCAGGTAGAAGCAGAGACGGTCCACAGCCTGTGCTACTGATCTCCAGTTGTCCTTGTCCTGTTTAGAGTTTAGAAAAGGAAAGACAGATAGATAAAGAATTTTGAAAGAAAATGTTTTTTTTCTTTTTTTTTTTAAATGAAAACTGTTTAGACTTTAGAGTTTAGAAAAGGAGAGACAGATAGATAAAGAATACTGAGAGAAAAGTTTACAGCTGTGGATTTGCCCCAAATGGTCCATAAATTTCTGGTTTCTGATCTATGAAAACCGTAGCCCTATGTGCTTATTTAACGGGAAATGTATAAAATATATGTATGATTTTAAAAAAAATAAGAAGAAAAGAAAAAGGCTCTTTAAAATGACCTCCTTGTAATCGCTCTTATCGTGCATATGTTTGACAATGTAAGTAGCTCCGTCCACTGCAGGTTTGATCTCTCCATATAACTGCTGTTGTATCTCACCGTCACCATCATCACCAGGTCTGCTTACTGTAATGAAGAAGAAAAGAAGTCACAAAATGACTAAAATCCTTCAGTTTCAATAATGTGTTCACACCTGTGGAAATTACACTTATGGGAGATATTTCCCGAATCCCTTATATCAACAGGACAGGTTTTCCACCAGAGGTCTGTGGCCCTCTAGTGGTCAATGGAGGGTATTGCTGTCACAGTCCCTATCCATGCAAAAATCCATGTACAGTCCCTATCCATGCAGATGTTTAAAAAGATATTCAGAACTTGGTGGATGATAGAAGCTTAGACCTATAGTTGTGGTATCAGATTAAAGTTAAAAGTCGTTAAAAGTCGTAGTTGGTGCATAAACTCTACTGAAAGGTGAGTAAGTTAAGAGGTGAGTAAGTTGACATTACTAGTGTTTAGCCACCACTATACATGTACATCTTTGATGCCAATACAATGTGTGACTGTCTGGTCACTCACTTGCTGGTGTGACTCGTGTTTCCATGCCGTGTCTCTTTGACTGGCGCTCGAACATCAGGTCGCTGCGGGACTTGACGCAGTGGTACTCGTCTGCCTTGTTGATGTACCCCACTGAGCTGGACCGGCGCTCCAAAGGCCTGTTGGGTTTGGGCTCACTGTCAGCAGGGCGGGACATGAAGAGCAGGCGTGGCAACCGCACCAGGAAGAACTGTGGAGGTGGGTAGGAAGGCATATTAGAAAGATTCAGTGATTCAGTAAGTAAGTAAGTGTGTGTGTGTGTGTGTGTGTGTGTGTGGGGGCATAGCACCAAATTCTGGGCCTCAAATACCATTCCACACTCTTGAAGGGCCCTCCCCCATTTTGGGGCTCTGGCAACTCTGTCCCCCCTCCGCCCCCCAATATGACGCCCCTGTGAGTGTGTGTTTGTGTGTGTGTGTGTGTGTGTGTGTGTGTGTGTGTGTGTGACCATGATCACAGTGTCTCAAACACAGAATTTCAACTCTTACCATCCAACGCAGATTCTGTGTGCCAAAATGTAATAGGATAAGATGGCATTCTTTTCTCTCTCTCTCTCTCTCTCTCTCTCTCTCTCTCTCTCTCTCTCTCTCTCTCCCACACACACACACACACACACACACACACACACACACAGAAAACCAGCAACTGTTCCCTGAATGGGGCATAGTATGGGGCATGTGTGCAATACTTGACGTACATGTTTGGCCCACTCAGGCATCACATGGGTGCTGGGGGTGCGGAAGTGGAGGTTCAGAACCACAACACAGTTCAGCACCACAATTGTGACCAGAACCATAATGAATATCAGATACCTGTGAAGTCAAAATAATTAAATACACATTATTTTATTTGACTTAATAAAAGCTTTAGTGACATTCTCACTCTCTCTCTCTCTCTCACTCACTCACACACACACACACACACACACACACACACACACTCTTAGACTGAGTTCGCAAAATATAAAATAAAATCAAAATTATTCACTGAACTTTTTTTTTTTTTTTTTAATTGGAATGGGATTTTGTTTCCTTGCAAAGAATCAATCTGATGTTGCTAAAGTAGGCCTACCTCACAATTAATGGAATCGCTACGGATGTCTCAGGTAGACGCTTTGACATCAGCAACAGGAACACAGACTGAGCCAGAAGCACAGAGATGGACAGAGTCATCTTCTCACCACCTGGACAAGAAAACAGAGCTCGTAAGGGCCAGGCAGTCAGCTTGTCTATGCACTCCCAGAACTACCTGCAGCAATGAAAAAGAAGATAGAGCAAAGGCTCACTGTTGGCAGGCAGGAAGTACACCAGTGAAGCCATGAAGGAGATGAGGACACAGGGGATGATGATGTTGACGATGTAGAACAACGGCTTGCGCTTGATGATGAGGTAGAACGTTATATCCTGGTGCTTATTGCTGTCCTTTGGGATGTTTCTGTGTATGTTTCTTTTGGCAGGTTTGTGAATGATCTCCCACTCTCCGTTCTCTGCAAAGAGAAAACAAAAAATGTAATGTAGACGTAGCCGGCATTGCTCTCACCGCACTCGGGTCTCGAACTTGCCACTCCGTCAACCACAATATCCCCACGGCATGGGAGTCAAACCCTCTAACCACTGAGCTAAAAGCCCAGGCTTCCAACTCAGCAGTTAGAAGCGTTCATGACGAATGAGGGGATGTGAGGATTTACACGTACTGGCCCGACAGCTAGCCAAGCTAGTTGACATTCGTTACATCATAGGTTTACAAAGTGTGGTCCGGGGGAAACTTTTCTGGTGGCCTGTAACACGACCTAATAATATCTGTAAAACTGTTAAAACTGTTCATAGGCTTGAAACTATGAAACTCTGTTTAGTGGTGCTTAGCAGCATCTATAAGCATTTATTTATTGCAGTAAACATAGAAATGCAACTTGGTTATTAAAATTATTACAAATGGGATTTTTTTTTCTTCCCCTCTGCCAATTGGTGGCCCTCAGTTCAATGTTGGGTCCCTAACTTGGCCCTCACCCATCAAAACTTTGAGAACCCTTTCGTTCCATAGCCTAGCCCTAGATGAAGCAGAAGAAGCACACAGCCCTATGGGATGGGAGGCTATGGGCCAGACAGTCTGGTGAGTTTACCTGTGAAACTTTCAGGGTCGATGACAATCCATTCCACCGTGTGATTTCCCTCTGTTTTCAAATGCATGCTTATCTCCTTGGCGTTGTAGGTTAGAGACCTAAAAGCCAGACACACACACACTTGCACACTTAAACACTTTAGTTCTCTCTTCAATGTCTGTTCACTGTTTCACTATTTATACGGTAGGTAGCTGTAAGTTTGATGAAAATGATCATGTTTGTTTTATTTGTAATTTATAATCAAAATAATGAAAAAGGTGCTGTGCTGTCAGACCTCAAATACTGCAAAGAAGACAAGTTCATATTTATTTAGAAATAACTTTTAGCTTTTAATAATTTTAACTATTTGGTGGTATTACGACTAATGACTTTTCACCATTTCTCATTTTCTAAAACATAAATGCTCTAAATGACAATAATTTTATTTGGAATTTGGGTGAAATTATGTGAGTTAAAGTATCTGAGCTAAAATGAGGAAAACTGATACTTTTGCTGTGGTCTCTGGAGTTGTAAATATACAGTATATATTCAGTATATTCAGTATACTGTACTTCTCACACCTGATATATATCTCATATGTACTTCTCATACCTGAACTTGAGTGAGCAGTTTTGCCAGTCAAAGGGGAAGTGGTCGACACTGATGGCGCAGGAGCTTCGGAATATAGCAGGGGGCAGCCAGTACACTGAGCCAGTCGACTGCACTATAGTATTGCAGAAGAACTTCACGTGGAACTGTTTATCATTACTACAGTACATTCCATGAAAAATGTGTGTGAAAGACACGAGAAACGTATGAAAGACACAAGAAGACAAAACAATACAGACACACAAAAGGACAAAGACAAGTTCAATGTCTGCAAGTAACTTGAAAATGTACGAATATTGTCATAGACTCTCATTTATATTGTCTGTTTAAAATGGCAAAAGAACATCCACTTACTTGTTTTCTAGAACTATGTCTGGAAGCCAAACATTTTTAGAAGGAATACGGAGCTGAGTAATCCCACCAAAGTCTGATGAATTCCATGATAACCTGTGATCCCACCAGCCCTATCAACATTGAACCAGAGACATGAAAATTACAGAGACATCTATCAGTAAGGTTTTAAGAGAGGTACAGCCTGATCTACAGTAGTGTATACAAATATGTGTGCATGCAGTCACCAAAGAACAAAGCTTAGGCTCCCTTAAGTTTTTTGTTACTTGGTTAAGTACAAATGCAAATGCAAAAGGAAGATACAGTGTATAAGAGGATGTTGCTGTACTGCACAGACTGTGATGGTTGTCACTAAAGGCCAACAGGTGAATTTCTAGAAATACCACTTTGTTTAAGAAATAATTATGTTTTATTAATTATGAAATATAATAAATAATTATAGTTTATTAATTATGTTTTAACTGTCTTGCTACATGTTTAACATACTGGCAGGGGTGGACTGGCAATATGGCACACAGGGCAAATGCCCGGTGGGCCGACACACTATTTGGGCTGACGGCCCTGACATTCTCACTGTAACTGTAATCATAGGCTTATTTTCTAATGGTCTGACCAGTATGGTGGGCTGGTCTTGTTCGAAATGCCAGGGCCGATTTTTTGTCCCAGTCCGCCCCTGCATACTGGTGGAATACATGCACCACAAATGATTTACACACACATACAGTACTGTCAAGACATTTACGCCTACTTACATGTTCCAGCCAGACGTTTGTAAATAATGTTTCTTCTTTCTCTTTCTATGACAAAACAACAGACGATTATGAACACTAATTGCATTAGTTATACGTTTAAGTCTTCAAAAATGCATCATAACTCTTTATGAATGTGTTTATAATACTATGAATACTGTGTTTGTGTAACAAATTGTCAAAAAAGTACCCCTTAAATGCTGGCAAAAAGTTATTGTTTTAATCATAAGAGCTATCATGTATGGTATATTCATATCCATAATTTCTTTTGACAAATTACCATTTTAGTCCACATGGGCCACATGCGGCCAAGGCAACTGAGGCTAAAACTGTTGCCCACCCCTGATTAAGCATAAAACACTGACTAGCTTTCCTGAGGTGTGAGCTGACTTTGATATAGAAAACAACCTGCAACCTCTGACTCACCAGAGATATGAGATTTGAGAGCGTCATGCCCAAATTGACTGGCACAACATCATCTTTGTTTTTCACCGGCCGGAGCTCCTTGTTATAGCCTCGCTCTTTAAACAGAAAGTGCATGAGGCGTTCCTCTTCATTTCTTCCCTGGCATTCTGAAATGTCAGATGGGTCATAAACGTAAACATACATCAGTTGTTTCCAACCCAACCCAACCAATCGTTATTTCCATTACTTAAAGTTAACAGTCCTAAACATTGTCCCATCCTTGTGAAATGTACTTATCTCTCCACTCTGGAAACATTTACGGTTTTAAAAGCGTTCTTTTATATTAAATACATTAAAAAAAATACTATCAAGGGCTGAGAAGCTATAGGGCATATACTGTAAGTGACATTTTGGTCAAACTTGAGTTATCATACTGTAAAACATGAAAGCTGTTGATCTTTTCACTGACAGTTATAGAAGTAAACAATATTTAGAGGTAGGCCAAACAAATATATCACAACCATCAAATAAAACAAGGATACAACAAACAAGAGACATATCATAAAACAAGCAAATGTTGAAAGAGACAGAACCACAAACAGTGATAGGCCAGAAATAGATTGTGGAACTTTTCCACAATACTCGACAAACTAACACATTATGAAATACTGCAGAAATACTTGACACATTAAAAATAAATAACAGTCACAATCTCTCAGTTAAATACGCTTTAGCCTACCTGATATCAAAAGACAAATGGAGACCAGTAAAAATTGAAGCAACATTGTGGATATGTATGTCTGCTGTGTTACAAAGCTCGGTGATTCCTAAGATCTGAAATATATGGTATACTGATAAATGAAAAACAGGTGGTGAAACTAAAGCTTTACAGAAATAGACACATGCTGAATGAATTCAGTCCCTTGGGGAACAATCTATTTAATTATGTTTACATACATAGAGCAGAAGATAGAGCTCTTGGAGAGAGTCCAGCCTCAAAGCCACGTCACATACAGTAAACTGTACTACCAGTCAAAAGTTTGGAGGACCTGCACCCACACCCATTAATTCAATGTTTTTCTTTATTTCAAATATGCATGCATCATAGATTGCTATGAAGGTCTAGACTGATTGCCATCGACTTTCAAAGCTCTGAGAGACTTTGGTCTGACCAAGAGCCTATAGCGCTGTAATTTCTCAAAGCGCAGGGTTGACCCGCCTCCCTCTAATGCCTCGGTTTGCTACTGGTTCGGATGTTAGAAAATGCTTTCTGAGTTCCCCATTTTTGGGGAACACAGAAATCCGTTCAGATCAGCAGTTGGCCAGACCAGCGACAGCAACGCAGAAGGTGTTACATCACTGGGAGGGCGTGCCAGGCTAATCAAACTCATCCAAAGTATGAAGAAACATAAATGGAATGGGCGGGGTTTTTAACAGGTAGATGGAAAGACCTGATTGGCATTACTGCCTGCCGCGCCTCCACCAGCGCCGTTGGGGCAACTGCAGGGTCGTCAGCTGGGGACCACCACTCATAGATGTTTCGCTCTCTTTAACCCTAGAACACCTCCTGGTGGCGGAGCAGTGGCAAGGACGTCTCCCTGCCACCCCCTGCAGCTGCCCCTTTCACTGTTTTGACCCCCACTCCTTGTCTCTCCTCCTAAGCCACAACCAGAAGCTTGCCTTCTCTGCCTCCTCAGCCAGAGCTCTGGTTGTCCTGCGGAGCTTTGTCCCAGAGAGGCCCGCGTCCCGAAGCAGTCTGATGGAGGATGTGCTGACAAAGCCCCGACAGCCCACCTCCACTGGGTAGATGTGAGTTTCCCACCCTGCTTCTCTGCACTCCATTGCCAGATCTGTGTACTTCTCCTTCTTCCGCTCATATGCAGCAGATATCCCCTCCTCCCAAGGGACGGTCAGCTCTATCAGCAGCACAGATTTGGCGGCCAGGGACCAGAGCACGATGTCCGGGCGAAGAGAAGTGGTGGTAATCTCCAGGGGGAAACGCAGCTGCTTTCCAATGTCAACCCTCATGTCCCAATCCCTTCCCCGGGAAAGGGCTCTTGGAGGGCCTTGTGGTGCTGCTCTTCCTGCTACATCTCCAGCCCTGAGGAACCTGATTTTGTTCTTAGGTGCTGCTGTCAGGCTGTTGGCAGCTTGCCTACAGCGCTCCACCTCCTCCGCACCTGGTCATGACGCCACCTGAACCGACCCTGCGTTAGAGCCATCCTACAACCAGACAACAAGTGTTGCAGGCTGGCATTGGCGGCAGTGCAGAGAGAGCAGGCCTCCTCCTTGCCAAACCACTGATGGAGGTTTCTGGGGCATAGAAGAGTCTCGAAGGTTCCCTTGAGCAGAAAGCTGAGCCTGGAATATCTTAATAAACAAACAAAAGAAAGTTATCTGTGACACATTTTGAAAAAATGATCTAGATCAAAATGAATGGGATAATGTCATATAGGCTATCATAGGTATACATAGGCCTTAATGTACTAGGCCAGTGGTGGCCAACCAGTCGGAGACCAAGAGCCACATATCTGACTATGTCACGGCAAAGAGCCACATCGGCACATGAACCTGTTGTTACTACTACTGCTACTACTACATTACCCATCCTTCTGACACACACACACACACACACACACACACACACACACACACACACACACACACACACACACACACACACACCACATGCCAGTGAGATGAATTGTAAAAGTCACACACCAACATGATAACAGAAATGGCTAGCTCTCACAGATCAGCATAATGGGATCTCCTACAGCAACACAGCAACACACATCACACACACACACACCCACACACCATCATCCATACACATACATACACACACACACACACACACACACACACACACACACACACACACAAAATCACTGTATTAAACGTAAGGGAAGTGAACCCGCACATAAACACACACAAACACAAACTTGGACATGAATGTAAGAGCCACATGACTCTGGGCAAAGAGCCGCATGCGGCTCCCGAGCCACAGGTTGGCCACCCCTGTACTAGGCCTATAATTATTAGCCTAGTATGAAATTGTATACGATTTCATCTCTCCAAGAGCTGACTTGTTCAAGAAGGCCTAATCCCAATCTGATCAGATTTTTTTTATTATTTTATTTTATTTATTTTTGATAAAAGGTGCAGCTCAAAGGAAAAGAAAGGACAAATCCTTCTGAGATTAGATCATACTATGTATGCATATGCAATAACAAAATACTCACCGTTTTTGCGAAGTGAGAGTCCAGTCGTATACTCATTGCCAAAACCAAAGGTGAATTAGGGGCCCTTCACCTCCCATAAATTCCTACGTAAACCGCATTGTTATAATCTTCAATCAACTTTCATTAATATAATTATTTGTGTTGAACTTGCAATTGTCTAACTCTGTCATATTTAATTGAATGAACGTCACTCCAGTAGTCTTTTTCATCTTCATTAGTCTATAAAAAATGCTACTCACACACACACACACACACACACACACACACACACACACACCTGTCTCTCCTCTACAGCGTTGGCTCTGCTCTCTGGGTGGACAGTGTGCGATGTTGCTTGGGCTCAATGGTGTTTTTTCAACGTGATACAGACCTTCACTACAAGACCTGATATTGGCAAAAAACACTATTCTTGCTGAAATGGTGAGAAGTTAAAAAATATATATACATGCATTGGTAGAGAACGTATAGCATTCAAGTCTTGTCTGGTACGTCTATCCACAGTCTATCCAATTGTGAGCAGAAGTGGTTAGCAGTGTTCAACTATTTACTGTGTCAGTATAGGCTGTACTCTATACTGCTTCCAGAGGCCTGGAGGGTGGGTTGCCATTAATGACATGATCCAACAGGGGGAGCCATTCACAACTGAAATAGCTGAAAACCAATCCTCTGCTCACATGACCTTAGAGGCCACTCCCAGAACTGTGTGTGTTTTTACTTTCTGGCAAACGGCAGTGATTTTTACTTCCTTCCCATTCACTCTGCTTTACTTTGAGTGTCTGTGTGATTCAGCAACATGGCAGAGGCTAGTGTTTCAGTGTCTCAGGACCACTTTACCTGTCCTATCTGTTTGTATCTTCTGAAGGAACCTGTGACAATTAGCTGTGGACATAGTTACTGCATGGACTGCATTACAGACTGCTGGGATCATGAGGAAACGAGAAGCTACAGCTGTCCACAGTGCAGACAGACCTTCACTCCGAGACCAGTTATTGGTAAAAACACTATCCTGGCAGAAATGGTAGAGAGGATTAAAAAGACAGTTATCCAGTCTGATTCCTCATCGTCATCCCCCCCACTCTATGCTGGACCTGGAGATGTGGCGTGTGACGTGTGCATTGGTAGAAAACATAAGGCAGTCAAGTCTTGTCTGGTGTGTTTGACCTCTTACTGTGAAACACATCTCAGGGATCACAACAATCTAAACCCAGGCAAAAAACACAAAGTGATTGATGCTGTTGGAAAACTAGAGGATCTGATCTGCTCTCATCATGATAAACTACTGGAGTTCTTCTGCCGTACTGATCAGACATGCATATGTGTGCAGTGTGTCATGGATGAGCACAGTGTACATAACACAGTCTCAGTTGCAACAGAGAGAACTGAGAAACAGGTAAGAGAAGAGATTTCACTAGGCTAATCACTTCTTGGTTTGTGTACAGTTACAAGTTAAGGCTCAACAGCTTTGGCAATAATCACACATACCTTTCACTACAACAACAACACCTTACATTTCTATAGCGCTTTTTTAAGACAGCCAAAGCACTTTATAGTTGAAGGGGTGTGACCTCCACCATGACCGGTCGCTGGAATGCCAGGCAGAGACGAAGGACAGAGACTTTATTGCTAACAGGAGCTTAATACTGATCAAGATACAAGAGTTTTCGTAACGGAAGTGTGTTGTGTTTACCTTGCATGACCTGTTCTTGTAGTTTACTGCATAGTTTTTGTACCACATTTGAAGGGAATGTGTTTTTTCATTAAATATACCCTACACAATATATTACTAACATTCATCCCAATACCGTATATGGTGAGATTGCATTTGGATTTCCATCTCTTCACAGAAACAGTTGGAGGAGTACTGGATAAAAATTCCTCAAACTATCCAAGAGAGACAGAATCACCAGCGGAAGATAGAGGAGGCTCTGAAGTCTCTTCATGTGAGTTTCATTGTTATGAAAAGAATGGTACCCTGTCACAGCTGAATAACTGAAGCTAAGCAGGTGTGGACTTGGTTAGTACCTGGATGGGAGAGCTCTGGGGAAAACTGGGTAGCTGCTGGAAGTGGTGTTGGTGGGTGGCCAGTAGGTGGCTCTCTTCCCTCTAGGCCTAAGATCAATCCCAATGCCCCAGTACAGTGACGGGGACTCTGTACTGTAGGAGAGGCCGTCTTTCGGATGAGACGTTAAACCGAGGTCCTGACTCACAGTGGTCACCTGGCTAAAGTCCCAACCTGGCTCATTCAATCTGGCCCCCTAATCATCCCCCCACTGTAATTGGCTCATTCATTCATTCCCTCACTTTCCACCTCTAGCTGGTGTGTGGTGAGCGTTCTGGCACATAATGGCTGCCGTGCATCACCCAGGTGGGTGCTACACATTGGTGGTGATTAGTGAGGTCCCCCTTCCACTGTGAGCGCTTTGAGTACCTAAGGGTAGAAAAGCGCTATAGAAATGTAATCAATTATTATTTTTATTATTACTTACAACCATAGATATCATATATAGAAATAGATTATTATATAACATCTATGCTTACAACTACCTGACCAGCATAGGGTGAAATTTTCTGAATCACAAATGGAAGAATTATTCAAACAACTGAAGGATCAGCACAGAATTGATATATGTCATTTTGTATCTTCAAATAGATATCTGCTCAGGCAGCTGTAGATGACAGTGAGAGGATCTTCACTGAAATGATCCAGTCCATTGAGAGAAGACGCTCTGAGGTGATCGAATTGATCAGAGATCAGGAGAGGGCTGAGGTGAGTCGAGCTGAAGAACTCATGGAGAAACTGGAGCAGGAGATCAGTCAACTGAAGATGAGAGAGGAAGAGCTGGAGCAACTTTCACAAACAGAGAATGACACCACCTTTCTCCAGGTATTTTTTTTGATAAAGTGTGATAGATAAACTACAAGTGCAGGACATACTTTTCCTGAGTTTGAAAGTCTTTATATCATTTTCAGCGTCTGTGTTCCTTGACTGATGTAGAGAATTCGTCAACAGACATCAGTGTCTGTTCAGACATGTCGTTTGAAAAAATAAAGAAAAACGTCTCTCAGCTAAGGGATAATCTGGAAGAATTTCTGAAAGAGGGAGTCTTAAGCATTTCTGATGGAGGTAATGAAAATAATTTATATGTTGTTTTATTTTGCTTTCTCCATATACTTGTGTTTTAAGTAAAACCTCTTTGATCATCTTTTCTATGCAGTAAAAGTGATAAGTAGCCCTTTGCTTCGTCCCAGAGAGCCCATGACCAGAGGAGATTTCTGTAAGGACTCAAATACACACACAGGTTTGCACCCCAGGTTCACTGTCAAGACATTCGATGGCTATTTAAATTCAAAGAAAAACCTGCTGATTCTAAACTCAAGAAATGTTATTTCCTCTTATGCCATCTGCAAACTTGTGTCACTTTAAACTGCATCCTACCACATACTGTATCTGTGAGGGCCACTTTAGTCATCGCTGATGAGGTGTTGCTCATAAACAGGGCTGAGATTCGTTGGTAGTATGTTGCCACAGTAACTTGGGTATCAATATCAACACCTAGGCATATTTTCTGGGTAGCCTACAAAACCGATATTTTCTGATTTAATAGGTGACATCTTTCATTTTGTTTTACAAAATACAAAATCATAGACCTAAATTTTTTAGTGTAATGCTAAAGATTGTTTCTTTAGTTCTGACATTTTTATATTTTGAACAGGTCGAGGTCACACAAGGCTTTCGCCAGTAAAAGTAGCAAGTTGTGGCTGTGGGGAGCCCTTGACCAGAGCAGATCTCCTAAGATGTAAGTAGTACAAACAGACACATGCCGTTAAAGGTTGCTCTTGTTGTGTTTATTTAGGTTCTTTTTTACAATTTTGATGATTAATGTATTTTAATTTACATCATAATTCATATGACTATGTAGCCTAGAAGTCTAGACTGATGTTTATCCAATCACAACGCTCTAGGTTGTATACAGATATTGTGATGTTTAGCCAGTCACAATGCTCTATGTGGACAGTAGCTGTCGCACACAGCTCAATGGTGTTTTTTGCCCCCAATGGCACCTTCCAGGCAGCACAGCCTAAAAGGCACTACCCTTACCCTATTCCTAACCCTAACCCCCTCAACCCTCATGGTAGTGCCTTGAAGGCAGCACTGCCTGGAAGGCACCATTGAAGGCAAAATATACCAAAGACCTCGCACACAAGGGTCTGTCGATCATGGTCAGACTATACATTTACTGTTATAGTGTGGCTTGTAAGGCTAATGACTATGACTTGCGGACAATGTTTTTGTGCCCATTGCAAGAAATATTGATTATTGCATCTATTTGCCAACTGCAAACGTTTGTCAACTCAAATTGCATTCCACCGCAGCACAAATAAGAGTGTTAGGAAAATGATGATGCTGTCTTCTCCTGATAAGACAGAGAGCCAGTCAATTCAATTAAATTCAATTTAATTTTATTTGTAGAGCGCTCAAATACAGTGCATTGTCTCGTGGTGCTTTACAGACAGTACGGGAAGCATCCATGAGTAACAGGGGCAAGGAAAAACTCCCTTGGCTTTAATAATAATTCATTTTTAGGAAGAAACCTTGGGCAGATCTGCGCCTCATGGCCTGGGGCCAGTCAAGCCTCAATTAGAAATCTTGTGCAATAATTTGCTCAACATAGTTAGGTTTGGTTTTGGGTAAACCTTTTTGTACTACTTTGTTAACTAGTGCAGATTTTTATGCTAATACTGTACATCCTAAACAATGCACTTTTTACTTCACAAATAAGTGATGCTGTTTTTAATTAGGCTTATCAATGTGGTCATTTTTTAGACTCACGTCAATTCAATCTGGATCCAGACACTGCACAACCAAATCTTCATTTGCCTGATGGAACTAAGGAAGTGGCTTGTAAATATGAGATGCGGTCACTCCCAGACAATCCAGAGAGGTTTGACTACTGGCAACAGGTGCTGTGCAAGGAGCGTGTGACCGGAAGATCCTACTGGGAGGTGCAGTGGAGTAGATCCACGTACACTCATATTTCAACTCATGTCTCAATAGCACTTTCTCTCAAAGAGATAACGAGGAAAGGAACAAGCAGGTATGCTTGGTTTGGGCACAATGATGATTCTTTGTGCTTGACGTGCACATCCTCTGGCTGCACTTTCCAGTATAATGGACAAGACACTAACCTCCATACGGCCCCCAGCTCTAAAATAGGTGTGTATGTGGATGAAACCTCCAGGATTTTAGCTTTCTACAACATCACAGGTGACACTATTACTCTCTTGCACAAACTCCAGACCCCATTCACTGAGCCCTTCTATCCTGGATTTTGGTTAGAAAAAGGAACAGAATTAAAGCTATGTGATAAGGTGTAGTTTTTATCGGGTCCGACTCTGTATACATTATACACGTGCCTTTCCTTACCTAAGATATTAAAAGTTACAGTAAGTTAAATCCCTGCTTGATGTGGAGCATCGAGTGGTGCCCATTTGTTTCCCTAATCCTAGGCTGCATGACTGTACAGGCCAGTATTGACTACAGTGACGGATTCACTCCCTGGTTGGTTCACCAGTTGACTATACCCACTGTAGATATCCAAATACCAGACTAGTGGCAGTAGGTATATGGTCTGTCACTATGATGGTCTTTGGAAAGACCCGACCGGGAGTCAAACTCACTATCTCCTAATCGAGAGGCAGACGCTGTACTACTAGGACAATTCACCTGTCTGGTGCCAGGGTCCTGAGCTTGAAAGTCAGTGAGGTTCATTTCTGGCACTAACTGGTGACTTAAAGGAGCATATTGTAGTTCTGAGTGTGCCACAACACTTCATTCTTCTTTTTTTAATCTTTAAACCACCATATGCACATCACAAGGTGTGTGTGTGTGTGTATTAAGAAATAACACTGGCCCTAACTTGCCTCAACAATTACTTGTCTCAAATATACGTAAATTCACTTTAGTGACTGTTGACACAAATGGTGCTGTAAGTTTGAGTTTTATAAATGTTCCGCCTGAATTCTATGGCACCTTTTGGTTGTGGTATTTATGTGCAGTGTTGGGGAAGTTACTACAAAACTGTAATCCGTTACTTATTACTTGTTACTGACATTATCCCTTACATTACAATATTACCGTTTTGAAAATGTAAGGCGTTATACTACTGTTGCATTACTTTTAAGTTGCTCTCACCAGTATAACTGGAAGTATGGATTTCGCAATCTAAATGCAGCTCAAGATGCTTGATTAACAACGCAATGGAAGGTGCATGACTAAACTGGGCTTACATAAAACCAGTCGAATATATGCACTATATGTATACATTAGGGGGGTTAGCAAACTTTTTGACATGAAGGGCCAATATAACCTACAGTAATTATGGCACCACTTTTTCAACATCAACATGAAAATATTTTGTGGCATTCTCACATTTGTTAGACAGAGGGTAAGCATGTTGTTTGTGCTTTTGGGCCCTAAAATAAGATCTTCACTATTTTGGTGTGAATGTTGAGAATGGCAAAGAGACTGCAAAGTTTTTTATTACTGTAATTCCAGCACAGCAGACATTTAACCACAGCTGATACATATATTTCAGTGATTTTTTTGGTGAATTTGTATGAAGGAAAAAACACCACTTCGTTCCAAGTTAAAAAATGCATTGTAACTTGTGTTACTGTACCTACAATTGTACCCTTTTTTTCTGTAATGCCTTACATTATCAAGTTACCACAAAAAGCAATGTATTACAGTAATCAATTACTTTTGAAACTCACTTCTCCCAACACTTTTTATGTGGTGGTTATACCTCCGCCAAGGAGGTTATGTTTTCGGTGTGTGT
>JAODXP020003221.1:0-32587 GCA_027497455.2 Sardinella longiceps
CTATGGGATACATGGGCTTACTGCACACCTTCACTAACCAAACTTTATGTGAAAGTCTCACTATACTGAATACCGGTATGAACTGTTAACATCGACAGTTCTAAGATGCACTATACCCTTTAAAGCCCCAGTGTACATTGACAATCAATGCATTTCAATGCAATGCAAAAGAGGACTACAGTACTGTATGTATTGTCCATGAAGTGGAAATACATGTACTGTAGGCTCTATATAAAACTTGAAATTAGGCAATGCACTGAAATGAGACCCAAAGCATCCTGATGCTGGAGTGGGTGAATCAACTCTCAGGACACCCTTATGTTGGGCAACTACTTTGAACACAGGGTGAGTGTGCAACAATGTACATGTAACGGCTGTGTTGGCACGTCCTTGTTACTCTTTGATACAGTGGAATAAACACATTAAAATAAAGTGTACCAGGATTGTACCACATACATGAAATGTGTGTTTGGTCAACGTCTTAAAACAAGCAGGCTGTTACACAGCAAAGTACATGTAACATTTGTATTGGTACTGTACATCCCTGTTATGCTTTGATACAGGGGTGGGCAATTATTTTGGTCAAAGGGCCACATTGGCGAATGGGCCGGGTGTTAACTGTCAACCGGTTGATGCCGGTAAATTGGCAAGTCTCAAACCAGGAGCCTCACTTTCTTCAGAGGACATGTTAACATGCAGGGTTAAAAGGGGGAGTTGTATTTCATGAATACAACAAATTTGATCATTTAGGCCTATAATCTAAGTCTCCTTGGCTAAAAGATAAATTATTCTACTTTTGGAAGGCTCTGCGGGCCGGACTGAATAGCCTCAGCGGGCCGCATGTGGCCCCCGGGCCTTAGTTTGCCCAGGCCTGCTTTAATACAATGGAATAAACACATTAAAATAAAGTGTACCAGACTAGTACCTGTAATAGTACCTGTAATAACCTGCAAGTTTGTAATGATGTTTTGTTACCTGTTAAGTTTCCTAGCTATGTGCCTTTTAGGGGAATTAAGTGGTGGAGTTTAGGTGTGCCTGTGTGTGCTTGTAACAGAGAGAGTTGAAGCGGAGCGGGTCATTATTCCATGATCTTTGCTTGTAATGTATTGTTTCATATGATGTCATGTAGGCATTATTATAGGTTGTATGTAAAACATAATCAAGGCATTGTTTGGTCGTGTTCAGGCTAGAGTCAGAACATGCAAACCAAGTCGCCTGAGACTGTCAACTGAACAACTCCTGCTTCACCTCACACATCTGTATCAGTCCGTAGCCGGGGGCTTTTGTACAGATACGAAAAAATGGGCGGGGCTGACAGATGTGAATGAAAATGGACAGGTAACTTCCCAGCATGCATTTCAATTTTTTTTGCTTTTCTAAACCATCACTTTGTTTTAAGACACATTTCTTTCAAATAATAGATTTCCTTCATGGTATTTTGATCAAAGAAGAGGTTCGGTGGTGTATCTCTTCTTTATATCATGTGACAGAAAACACAAACCGTCAATGTGTTAACTTGGTCTAGTCTATACAAACAGCACGACATCTATTACGACAGAAGAAGGATGCTTAGACGGGGGGCATCAACCATGAAAGAGTCAGGAAGAGTACCCTCTTGATGATTACGAAGAGATTTCATGCGCGGAGTAAGTTTTGATTTACAACAACCCGAGGATCCATTATCGGAAGGATGAAAGTTTGACTACGAACGAAGATTTCCAGAACTCACCCTGGTGGTAATGCGCGTGAAGTTAGCCGCGCCCACACAGCATCCAGGTGCTCACTGATCAGCTGTGACGTTCCGTCAAGTGTAGGAATGCGTCTCCAGCTGTTCTCCTCTTCATAGACACGCGCCCAGAAAGTGTAAGTAAAACTTATTCACTTTGATTAACTTAACTCTCTCGCAGCAGGCAAATTAGTTAAAGTGCTGGTGGTAGTTGATAGTTCAAAGTGATAGTTCAATTAGCCTGTTGAAGTAGAAATATTTCCTGAAGTAGAAAGATATCTTTAAGCAAATTAAGCCGAGTTCACATTACACGATTTTAGCCACAATACGACGAAAGAAGACACGTCTGTGAGCTCTCCTGTGTAAACGACTGCCATTTTTGTCTTGGGGAGTCGCACTCGGGAGCGCAGAACCTCAGATTACATGTCAACGTCATAGCACCAAGAGGGGAGATGAATTAGCGCGCAAAACTGTGTTGTTTGTTGATTGCAATGGACGTCCAGCAAGCTCGGGTTGCTGCACACTGCTACTCAGTGAGAAGAAAAAAGTGAAAAAGAGTAGGCCTCCAAGTAGGCCTCCAGCAGTCCAGCTCGCTGCGACCTGATGCTATCTCTCTCTCTCCTGCTCACACACACTCAAGCTGCCCCGCCCCGACCACCCCTGCACACACCTGACATTTTTAATGTCGCCATCTCTGCCGCTCTCACTCTTCTGCTCACCAGGGCCGGTTCTAGCCTTTGTGTGTAGAAGTGAAAAACCGAAGAAAAAAGTAATTAATGCATTGAGATGCCCCCCTGATATTTGGTGCCCTAGGCGATCGCCTAGTTCGTCTATGCCTAGAACCGGCCCTGCTGCTCACACACGCAAGCTGCCCCGGTCACCCGGTTGTAAGTGTTTTATTGGCACCCCTGTCACACCTGACATTTTTAAATCATCTACAGCGCGAAAGAGTCCCACAAATGCAGCGCTGATGAGCCTGTAGGCTATCAGAGTAACTTTAATAAGTTAACGGGTTCTGCTTGTATGCAATCGGAGGACAAATGCCACCTAGCTTGGAAATGGTTTATAGTCAGGGAGCCAAGGTCTCAAAAATGGGTTGAACCGGACACCGTCTGTTATAGTTTTTATTTGTGTTTTTTCTGTTAATTTTGACCCTAAGAACCAATAATTGGAGGGACATAGCCTACTGGATTTTTAAAATGGTTGGCAGCAGGGAATCCACGTGGAACTGCACTCTCTCCTGCACTATTCACTTTGAACACCACCAACCTCAAGTACAACTCTGAATCATACCATATGAGATATTCTCTGACAACACTGCAATTGTTGGGTGTCTCAAAGATGGCCAGGAAAGGGGAGTACAAGAGCCTTGTTGAAGACTTTGTTGGATGGTGTAGTACTAACCAGCTCATCGTCCCAGTTCCCAAGAAACCCTCCATCATGTCATTGAATGATTACGGACCTTGACTTCATTCACTGTGAAGTCCTTTGAATGTCAATTAGTCAATAGTACTGCCTCATCTCAAAAACATCACCATACGTCATTAGTTGGACCCCCTGCAGTCTGTCTATAGGGAAGTGGAAGTGGATGATGCAGTGAACATGGCTGCATTTCATTCTGCAACACCTTGAACAGCCTGGGCCTGTGCTACAGTGCTGTTTGTGGACTATCATACCTTTTTTGGATTATCATACCTAAAATTCTTACCACCAAAGTCTCTGAGTTAATTTCCTGCCATCTGTCAGTGGCTCTCCATCTTCCTGACTGGCAGGAGAACTCCTAGAACAACCTAGAACTCAGCACTCTATAGCTCTGCTCTCAAACTATATAGGGCGTGGACACATGTCAGGCGGGCACAAGACGTCTCCTTGCTATTGACCAACAGTTACATGTAGACTCTCAAGTTTCAGGGATCCATCATCTCCCAGAATCTAAAATGGGAGATCCAAATTCTTCAACGGTATCCTCAAAAAGGCCCAGGTAATACTTCCTACGAACTGTGGAAATATGGCTCACCACAAGAGGTATTGGCCATCTTCATCATCATCTACACTGCTGTCTTCTACACTGCTGCATATTCATCACAGTGCGGTTTGTAGTAGCCACTAAACAGGACAAGCACAGACTTTGACAAAATTTGGTTGAAGGAAAAGTCATTGTGCACCCCTAATATTCCTATTAAGGATACAGTTTTATATAAAATCCTATAATCATTATCATATCACCATCTGATAAAAGTCCTTTACATATTGTTTTTTTTCTGTTTCATGTCGGAAATGTGACTAGGAATACTTAAATTTTGCAAACCAACAAATAAAATAATAAAAAATAAATAAATACATGAAAAAATAAAGAAAGATAATCAAGTCCTCATTATGTTCAAAGTGGCATAACTTCCAGGGCACCTAGAAACAAAAGTTATTAACTTTTGTTATTCATACTAGGTGAGTTTTGTAGAAATATACGAAGTTTAATCTTTTGGCAGTGTGCATTATCTTCTACGACTATGTTAAGTTACCAGTATGTGAAAACATGGCTTGTTGAGCTTGTTGATTGCCAATTAGTTGATAGCCCAACTAGTAATCATCCCGTGTACACTGATTCTGGTTGGATTTTATAATAGTTGGTTGGGAAGTTAGTTGGGAATAGTTGATTGACAATGAAGTAAAGTAAAGAAATATTGAGAAAATGCCTACTTTTAGCATTAAATGGAGGGGAAATCATACATAAATGTATTTTTTTCCAATTAATGTTGTCAGCACATGCATTCTGTGCATCTGGAATGTATTTTTTGACAGACACTGAGGATTTAAGGGGAAAAAAGTTTTTCACATTTTTCTGCTAAATATTGAAGGGTGCATACACTAAAATGGGGACAACTTTTTTTCGCGATATTTCCGGCAGAGCAGACCCTCCAATTATTTGTTCTTGGGGTTAAAGGTAACCAAAAAATAAAAATGAAAAGTATAACAGACGGTGTCGGGTTCAACCTATTTTCTTGAGCTTTTTAGACCTTGGCTCCCTGACTATTAGGTAGAAGGTGATCGCGTTTAGAAATGAAGGCGGTTGTCTAGTGTAAGGTCATTTGAAACATTGCAGCGGTTAATTTAAGAAAATGACAGCTCCGAAATGACGGTGCTTTAGTTTGAGGTAGTGATAATAATAAAGAAAGATCAACATCACCTTATCCGTTACCATTGATGATCCTTCCTTCCTAAAATGTGGAAATGCATTTCTCAAAGCTAAGCCCAAGCGGAATGTTTTCTGATGGACTACAATACGATGAAGCAGACAGAATGCGTAAGACACAGCAAGTTGTAACCTCGTGCCAAATGTTTAATTGGTTAACTACTAACAGTAGCCTAATAAAAAAATAAGTGAGGGTGATCATTTGTTCACTTGTTTTGGTTTTTAAACTGGATGCTGAATCCCACGTAAAGCATACATGAAGTGAAGGACATCACTGAAGAGTGCCGTCCTTCACTTCTTTTACTCATTAATCCACCTGTTAAAATAAGTCAGGAAAAAAAAATAATAAATAAATAAATTCTGATTGATATAGCTTAAATTAATTCCATAACATGCATTATGCTCAATTTCAGTTGTAGGTTATCAAATCAAACTAGACAAATACTATGGACTAGCTCCAAAAAGAGTAGGTGAGGTGAAAGGGCCACATTCGAGCCTTGAGCCTAGGCCTATTTATCTGTTGCATAATCCCATTGACCTACAGTACTGTAAGCCTGATAAAACAAAAAAATATTGCAAATTCCCTGACTTGGAAGGGAAGGTGTAGCAGTAGCACAATGACTGTGTAGCCATCTCAGCCCATGCCAGCTAATGTCTTTGAGTTATTGAACAGCTTTCCACCCGCAACACTGGTTTTCATGTTTGCCTTTGTCTGAATTGATTTGTAGGTCTGCAGAAATCATGACGACAGCAGCAATTATCTTGATGGTGCCATGCCGTAAGTTTGTTTTCATGAAGATAGATAGATAGATAGATAGATAGATAGATAGATGGGTAAATGCCTAACCAACCATAACATTTATTATTTGTTTCTCCTTCCTTAGTGTGCATGATGATTACATCTTGTAGGGAAACTGCAGTATTGGACAAGACTATACAGCTCACTTGCCCACAGACATGTAATTACTCTAGAAAGTGGACTTTTAATGGTGACACAGTAGTTGAATGTCACAATGAGCAGTGCCAAGCAGTAAAGGGGTTTGAAAAGAGAGTTCTACTGTCAAATGAGTCTGTGAATGGCAAATACCCCCTTAATCTCACCATCAGTTTGCTACAGTTCAATGACCAAGGATCTTATGTTGGCAGCTGTGATGAACAATATTGTTACCACACAGTTGAGGTTTTGGGTGAGTATTTCTTTGAAAATCTTACACTTGTTGTTGATTGTATGTGTTCTTAAAAAGGAGACGCAGAACTTTAAACAAATGTAAAATTCAGCAAATACTCTAATTTTCCACATTTGCCATTGTGTTTTGACTGAGTCATACTTCTGAATGTTTATTATGATTCTCAGTTCCTCAGAATGTCACAGTATCTCCTGGAGACGATGCCACTCTACCCTGCTATGCAGTCACGGAGAAAAGAAGTCCAATACCCCTATGTTTTATGGGAGAGGAATGGTGAGAAGATTCTGCAGCTTAATAAAACCTTCTCTTATGGCTCCATCCCAAAAGAGAGAGTTTCCGTCTCTGAAGATGATCTGAAGAAGGGTGACTACTCTCTTCACCTCACTGATGTCCGCCCATCTGACCAAGGAGTATATCAGTGTCACTACTCAGAGAGAAGAGAAGCTGATAAATTCAGGGGAGCTCCAAATGCAATAAGGCTGATTGTACAAGGTAACATTTGTTTTGTAATTTAATAAATGTTTGTCTAAAACTATGGTTTATACCTGGTTGAATTGTTACATTATTTTTTAATCACATTTTTTTTTAAATCATATTTTATAATGATATAAAAACTTAACAACTGTTTAGTACAATACTATTGATGCCTTGTCCATTAGCCATTGCATGCATCTATGATTTGGTTTATATAGATTTACAGCAAAGGACTGAAAAGTCATACTGTCTATCCATATAAGTAATCAATTTTTAAACCATCTGAAGTTCTCAATTCTTGCACTGTTTAATATTTTCTTTTTATTCTCAGTTCCTCTGAATGTTACAGCATCTCCTGGAGACAATGCCACTCTACCCTGCTATGCAGACACAGAGAAAGGATACCAATACCCCTATGTGTCATGGGAGAGGAATGGTGAGAAGATTCTGCAGCTCGATAATAAAACCTTCTCTTATGGCTCCATCCCAAAAGAGAGAGTTTCCATTTCTGAAGATGGTCTCAAGAAGGGTGACTTCTCTCTTCACCTCACTGATGTCCGCCCATCTGACCAAGGAGTATATCAGTGTCACTACTCAGAGAGAAGAGAAGCTGATAAATTCAGGGGACGTAGAAATGCAATAAGTTTGATTGTGCAAGGTAACTTTTCAAAAACTTTTTTTGAATAAATGTTTTGTGTAAAACTATCGTACGTTCCCGGTTAATATGGCAAATTACTGTATGCTACATTATTGTTTAAACTTTTATTATATTGTATCTCAAAACAACACTGAACTTAAAGGAAATCACCGTAGTGAATTCAAGCATAGCCCTGTTGAAAGAACTTGCTAAATGCACTAGTTAGCAAGTGTAACAAAATAATTTGGTACAGCATAGACCAAACGCGAACGCAGAAGCGAACAGGCACTTTACACTGAATCAATGGGACCTGACTATTGGAAATCGAAAGTAAGATCTGAGGTTACATTGACTCAGTGTAAAGTCTTTCACGTTCACGTTAGGTCTATGCTGTTCGAAATTCTTTAGTTTCATGCAAAATATATTGCTGTTAGAAGGCTCGTGCAGCAGGGGATATGCTTAAACTCAGGGTGCGATTTATGAAAAAATCAGAGGGGGGATGATTCTGAAACGGTATTGCGTTGGTGACGCCATTAGCCTACTAGACACTAAAATGACCCCCCCCCCCCCCCCCAAAAAAAAAAAAAACTGCTATTAGTATCCTATCTGGGTTACAGCGCAGTGTCTGATGCCTCCTGAAGTCTACTGCAGTTCCTGTGACTGCTGCGTGTCGAGCGCAACATTTTTCACAAAACTTAGAAACTCTCTCGTTCAGACTTAACTCTCCTGCTGCTTACTGTGTGTTAAATAGTTAAATAAAGTGCTGCAGATTACATTGTTTAATGTTGCCGACAATAGCCAAATTACTTTGATATCTCAGAGATGTGTTGACCCAAGTCATTCGTTGGATCCGACGGTATGTGCGGTATAGGGCGCTGGAGACTGTAACCTAAACAATTTGTTTTTTGCAAATGTGAGGAAAGCCAGGGCATTGAGCATAAAAATAGCCAATGCAAATAGGGCCAGCTAGGCATTCCTTAGGTATTGTTGAAGCATTTTGCCTAGATTATGCAATTTCTCTGTCATTTTCCACTACTGGCTGTAGGCTATGACCTAAAAAAAATGTCATCCCCCGCAATTCAGAAGGATATTTTGCCTGATACGTTGACAATACACGCATTTCATATCAAACTTAAATTATGCCTATGACAAACAGTTCGTTTTCCTTTGCACAAAGTTGTTCAAGCAATGTAATAACATCACGAAGTTTCCTTTCGTTTTCCAAGCTTTAGTCTTTTCAGTGAGAAAAAAAAAACACCTGCGCATAGGCTGAAGTTCGCGGCAAAGTTCGCCAGTTGTCACGCACGCAATTCAGGACACAGGACGCATTTTTTACATTTTATAATTCGCTTGTTTATGCGCGCTAGATGTTCTTTAGTCACATAACATGGCTTGCATACTGTCATGAGATATCAAGGGGGGATAAATGTTATCCCCACCGGAGATAAAATTATTCAAGCAGAGGGAGGGATACCAAAACCAGAAGTGGGGATTTCTGAGCCATCCCCCTACAAATTGCACCCTGCTTAAACTTACTCCGGACTTATACTTGTCTACTCTATTCTTTGATATGAGTAATTTATTACACAGCTCTTTATAATGCTGTAGAATGTTCCATTCACCTCAATGGGACTTCCCAGCATTCTACAGTCTGATATTTCTTGATAACGGACCATTGCTAATTATATGTACAAGTATGGCTCCCTTCAGAGTGATGCCACTTTGTGTCGGGCTGGGTTGCATCACACTGTTGGGAGATATACCATGATAATGACCGCCTCACAGAATGTTATCCTTTACTGTACATAATCCTTACAAAATAAGCCATTGCATGCATCTATGATTTGATTTACGTGGATTTACAGAATATCATGACAAGCGAAGGACTAAGTCACGCTATCCGTATGAGTAATCTGTTGTTAAACCATCTGAAGGTCTCAATTCTTACACTGTTTAAAGTTTTCCTTTGATTCTCAGCTCCTCAGTGTGAGACTGGGACATTGATTAAAGTCGTCATCATCGCCATCGGACTGGTAATTGTCCTGGTGATCTTCCTGGTACTGAAAAAACACAACACAACACAAGTCCCACCACCAACAGTGCCACAAAGTAACAACAACGGAGCAGTTGCCGATGTGACTGCTGAGCCCTTACATGTTAGGATCCCTGATGAGCCTGAGCCTGAATCCTTTCCTCTGATGGAAACTGGGAATGGGATTGAGAGGGACTGCTGATACAAATGTAAGCCCTTTCTAATGGGTTCTAGCAACCCAGCACATTAAGGCTACTGAAGAGTTACACTAAACACAATAGATAACATTGGCGCAACAGGATCCTGTAGGTTCTCAGCGGTTTGGTGAACTGGCTGAGATTCCTAATACCATAAATGTACAAGATGAAAATTATGACTCTAATGTAAATAATAATTTCAATAGCGCGGTGCCTCCACTGGGGAAATACTACACTTACCTCAAACGCTAGTGCTTGTGTATCTCCTCAGAATAATTAAAACAACTATGTAGGTGTGGTGAATGCAAAACTAGCTGTGGTGTTTAAATGCCAGCACATCAAAAAGGCTAAACCAAAAGAATAATAGCAGCCAATACACCCAATGTATAATGAATTAATCAATAAAGATGGTATTTATTAATAAACAATAGCCTATTATTAATAGGAATGGATAGAATGGCCAAATCAGACCGGGAGAACAATAATACTCAATAAGTTCTAAGTTCCAGGAGTAGCAGCAGGAAAAATTAGCTCCTGATTTCAAATCAAATTTGGACTGAAAATGCTAGCCTTTTTGAAGAATAACCCTCCAACAAATCTTCAGAAGGAAGTCCAAAAGGAAGGTAACAAGAACTAAGAACAAAACCTGAAAAGAAAATATCATTTTTAGATATTTTTCTTAAATCAAAACAAAAACTTAGCCATCAGCTGCCCACCAGCAACTGCCATTGTTGCGAACATTCCGAAGCAGAAACTACTGCAAGGAAGCTAACTGAAGAATAGCAACAAACAAAACAAAACAGTACAAGAAAGAAACTTTACTCAACTCTACTTTTTCAAATTCATGTTGACCATGAAGACTGTTGGACAAGCACAGAAGTGGAGCACTGGTACCAAACCAAAGTCCAGAGAGGTTGAATACCCCACTACATGTAAAGCTGGAGCAGCTAGAGAAAAGTACAAGGAGAAGACATTGAGGGAAAATCCAGAGGTACTGTTTACAGATTATGCTCAGCAAACGCAGGGAAGGAAGAAGACCAACCTGATCTTCTTCACTGAGTCAATCTACATTTGGAAAGAAACCCTGTGCAGCCACTATGCCCATGTATCCAGCGAGGGAATCGGCTCAGGAGGCAGACTAAAGATATGCAAAGATGAGCACCTTGACAAGGATGACCCCCTGCTGACCATTACATATTATATCAAAGGAAAAGTGATGATTCAAGGGAGTGAAGAAAACCTAGAGGCCTTTGAAGAGGTGTTCTCTTTGCTAAAAGATGAAGTGAACACAAAGAGGGTCTGTGATAAAAACAACAGTTCATCAGAGACTACCTACTCCTTGTGTGTTTCTGCTCCTCCAACGCCTACCAGTCTCAACAACTTACTGAAGGAGAAACTGGCCCTGCTGGAGATGGACTTTGCTGAATTTAAAGAGCATATCCAGGCCAGACAATGTAATCCATCAGACACCTTGCAAGAGCTTAAAGAGGAGTCCCAGAAATTAAAGAAAGAAAATCAAATATTGGCTTCAGACCTCAGAAGGAATGTAGAGGCATTTCAGCTTCTCAAGGAAGAAAACCAAGCCTTGGCAACAAGTCTCAATGTGAGTCTGGAGGCCCTAAAACAGGACAACAATGTGCTCCGCGCCCAGCTGGCCAAAGTAAAAGAAGATGCTGAGAAGAGAGAACGGGAGTTCACTGGGCAAGTCCATCGTCTGATACAGGAACTCCAGTCAGCACCCAGTATGGCAAGCTCGGAGACCCAGACTATGCCCATCAGTGATCCCTGTCCTCCCTCTGCCACAGCCGGTCAGCTCTTCAGCCAGCACAACAGCGATACCATAGCACCTCCTGACCTGGCACCATCCACACAGTCAGCTGTCAACACCCAGGTCTGTCCAGCACAGCTTCCCTCCACTCAGTCACATCCAGAGGTGGTCCTGCTTGCTGACTCAAACGGCAAATTCCTAGATACAAGCAAGCTTTTTCCTGGAAAGAGAGTGCTATCAAAACGCTGCAGCACCACAGGACAGGCAATGAAGCTGTTGTCAAAGGAGACTCTCAAAAGCCCTGAATGTCTGGTCATCCATACAGGAACAAATGACCTGCAGAGACTCCGAAAGGACACTGCTGGAGCTATGACAAGGATGGCAGAGCAGGCCAGCATAGAGTTTCCCAACTCGCGCATTGTGATCTCCACACTGTTGCCTAGGACAGACATTCCTCCTCATGTCATCCATGATATCAACACAGAGGTCAGAAGAGGATGTGCCAACTTTCGTAACGTCCACCTGGCACAACACCCAACCATTGGCCCGTGGGACTTGTATGATGGACTCCATCTACATAAGGAGAGGGTGAAGATTTTGCAAAGTCCCTGAAAGACACAGCGATGGGGCGCAATTCCACTTCACTTGTCTTAGCAAAGACCCATCCAAGACATCAGGCAAGACAACCTCCTCAGCACCAGAACACCACCCAGGTCAACATCGCTCCAAGGAACAGGCCAACCTGGACCCCTAAACCATCATGGGCCCACCACCACAGAGGATCACTTTCCAACACACACCAGGAGGAGAGAAATACAGCATTACATGCCCCCTGCCCCCCTCCCCATCCACACAGAGACGCCTCTCCCCACTTACAGCACCAAAACAATGGAGCAGCATCTGGCCCTTATCCTCCCCGCCCCATGCAGCAGAGTTTTGCTTCAGTAGCTGCTGCACAACCCCCACCCAACTTTCTACCGCAGGGCCATCCTGCAGTTCCTGCCCGACAAATTGCCACTACCCCTCACCATGCAACGCCTGAATTGGGAGACATCAGGGAGATGCTACGCACATTGTGCACCCGACTTCTTTAAGATAAGAACTAACAAATATTTAAATTTAAATACAATTATTTGGTCTTAAAAAAAAAAAAAAAAAAAAAAAAAAAGAAAAGTTTAAGTATTTAAATACAAGATATTAGTCCATTTGTTAAGTTAAGTTAAGTTAAGTTAAGTTAAGTTGGGTTAGGTTTAGTTTAAGTTAGGTTAAGTTAAGTTCATGTAAAAGTTGATTTAAGTTAAGTTAAGTTTAGTTAGTATAAGTTAAGATATTTAAGTACAGGATATTAGGCTATTTTATTATTATTATTATTATTATTATTATTATTAAGAATACAATTATTTTGTCTTAAAAAAAAAAAAGTTTAAATATTTAAATGCAAGATATTAGACCATTTGTTAGGTTAAGTTAAGTTAAGTTGTGTTAGGTTAAGTTTAAGCTAGGTTAAGTTAAGTTCATTTAAAAGTTGATTTAAGTTAAGTTAAGTTTAGTTATCTGTTAAATAAGCTAAGTTTGTGAAGTTAAGTTAGTATAAGTTAAGATATTTAAGTACAGGATATTAGGCTATTGTATTATTATTATTATTATTATTATTATTATTATTGTTTTCATTTGTTTTATTATTATCAGTATTATTATTATTATTATTATTATTATTACTACTACTACTACTACTACTACTATTATTATTATTATTATTATTATTATTATTATTAAGTTAGATGCACATATGTTTGGTGAAATTTTTTAAAAAAAAGTTAGTTAAAGTTGTTTATTATTATTATTATTATTATTATTGTCTTTTTTTTATTTTGTCTGAAAAAAAAAAAAATCTAGTCCTGTTCTCTAGATAGTTGTGGTTATTTTCATAAGTCTAGCTAAAACAGTCCATTTTGATTGCTTTTAATGTGTTCATTTCATATTAGTTGCTGGAATATCCAGGGTCTTCGCTCTTCAGCCTTTGAGCTGAAAAGTGGAAACCCTGATTTTATTAACTCCATCAAAGGTGTAGATATAATTATATTGACAGAAACATGGTGTCAGAGTGATGCATTCACTCATTGCCCCCCAGGATATGCAGAAGTCATGGTGACCTCTATAAAATTAAAAAATGTACGCAAGGGCAGAACATCGGGAGGTATTTTGGTGTGGTGTAAGGAAAACATTTGGAGCCAGATTTCACCTGTCAAAAAAGGAAAATCTCACATCTGGCTAAAATTAGATAAAACCCTGGGCATAAATGATAACAATGTATATCTTTGTGCAATTTATATTCCACCGATAGACTCTCCTTATTTTGAAGAAAATATTTTTGAAACACTTCACTCAGAAATTTCCTATTTTCAGGCCCAGGGAAATGTGATGCTAATTGGAGATTTAAATGGACGTACAGGAAACGAACCTGATGTCATTGACCCACAGGGAAACAAACATGTATTTGGTCAAGTTCCCCTGTTTAGCACACCCACCATCACCTACCAACACAGCCTTGACTCTGAAATAAATCGAAGTGGCAGGGAGATAGTGCATCTCTGTCGAGCCTTAGGCCTGTATATAATTAATGGTAGGTTCAGAGGGGACTTTTTAGGGCGATTAACATACTCGTCAGCTCTTGGGTCCAGTGTGGTAGACTATGCAATCACTGACATGGATCCCTCCACTATCAGTGCATTCACTGTCAGACAACAGTCCCCACTCTCTGACCACATGTAGATAAATGTGTTCTTGAAACAGTCAAATGAAATAAGTGGCACAAAAACAGAACCTTGTGAACTTTACAACTCACATCGAAATTTCAGATGGGCCCCAGACAGCAGAGACAAATTCATCATGGTCTTGAAATCACCTGAACTGATAAAAGACATATTTGATTTTAGTCAAAATAATTATGTCTCTACCAGTGAGGGTGTAAATAAAGCCACTGCAGATACCAATATGATATTTCATAAAGCTGCCATCAAGGCAGACCTTAGAAAGCCTAAATCAAAAGCCTTCAAAAGACAAAAAATGGACAACTGGTTTGACCACGAATGTAAAAGCATTAGAAAAGAATTAAGGAAAATTGCAAACAAAAAACACCGCAACCCAAAGAACCCAGCCTTACGCTCTGGTTACTCTGAAATTCTAAACAAATACAAACTCACAATTAAGAACAAAAAACAAAAATATATTCACATGAAAATTGAAGATATTGAAAGAGCGGTTGATCAAAATCAATTTTGGGATCTGTGGAATAACTTGACCCATAAGGAACCACAGCCATTACCTATTCAGAATGGTAACATTTGGCGAGCACACTTCCAAAGTCTTTATAAAGATATACAAACCAGTGGCTCAGAGCAAATACTTATAAAAGAAAATCTCAAATTACTTGAAGAAAAAATAAAAAATAACCAAAATCCCCTTGATTTTAAAGTTACAATGCAAGAGCTATCCATCCACATCAATTCCCTCCGACCAAGAAAAGCTAGTGGTCCAGATAGTATTAGAAAAGAAATTATCAAGTATAGCACCCCAGAGATGCAGGGTGCAGTGTTGAAACTGTTCAACATAATACTTCTGTCAGGACATTTTCCTGACATGTGGTGTAATGGGCTTATTTCCCCCATTCATAAAAGTGGGAATAAGTCAGATCCAAGCAACTACCGTGGCATTTGCGTTAGCAGTTGTCTAGGTAAGTTGTTCTGCAGTATTGTCAACAAAAGAATTGGAGATTTTCTTGATGAACATTCTATATTAAGTAAAACCCAAATTGGCTTCTTACCAAAACACCGCACATCAGATCATATCTATACTCTCCAAACGTTAATCAACAAACATGTCAATCAAACAAAATCTGGAAAAATATTTGCCTGTTTCATCGATTTTAAGAAGGCTTTTGATTCGATTTGGCATGAGGGTCTGCGTTATCGGCTGCTAAATTGCGGGATAGGAGGTAAAATATATGACTTGATTAAATCTATGTATCTGAACACCAAGTGCGCTGTCAAAATTGGGGATAAACAAACGGAATACTTCACACAAAAAAGAGGTGTCCGTCAGGGCTGTAATTTAAGTCCCACATTATTCAATATTTATATAAATGAATTGGCAATCCAACTGGATAATTCTCCCGCTCCTGGCCTCTCCCTCTTAGACAAAGACATAAAATCTCTGCTGTTTGCCGATGACTTACTCTTAGTGTCTGCAACAAGTCAAGGGCTACAGTTACAACTCGACATAGTCGAACAATACTGTAAAACTTGGGCCCTAGAAGTTAATCTGAAGAAAACAAATATTATGATATTTCAAAAACGTGCCAAATGTCAAGAAAGTAAATACAACTTTGTAATAAACAATGCTGTAATTCCACATAGCATGAGCTATACATACCTGGGCATAACAGTAACAGCCTCAGGGAACTTTAATATGGCAGTGAATGCACTAAAGGAAAAAAGCTCGTAGAGCACTAAATTCAATTAAAAGAAAATTTTTTAATCTCCAAATTCCAATTAAAATCTGGCTTAAAATATTTGACAGTGTCATCTTGCCGATTGCGCTATATGGTAGTGAAGTATGGGGTCCACTCAGTCACCATAGCTATCCACACTGGGAGAAACACGCCACAGAATCCCTGCACACAGAATTCTGTAAATATATTTTACAAGTACAAAGAAAAACCCCAAACAATTCCACAAGAGCAGAATTAGGCAGATTCCCATTAATTATAAACATCAACAAAAGAGCACTAAATTTCTTCAATCATCTTAAATCAAGCCCCCAAGACACCCTCCATTACAAAGCCCTCCAAACCCAGGAGCTGACCCCAGAAAAAAGTCCCCTGCATCAGTTGTTGCTGAGACTAACCACCGCACCCCAAAAATACCCTGGCCAGTCTCACAACAACACTGTTTTCCAAAAACCAATCAGAGTAAACCAAATTATAAAACAATGTAAAGAAGCTTATTTGGAACATTGGACTGAAGAAACTAAAAACCAAAGTAGATTACAATGTTATCTGGCCCTAAACAGAGAATATAAATTAGCAGAATATCTCTCTACTGTCAGAGATAGAAAACAGAGACTGACCCTTACCAAATACAGGCTAAGTGACCACAAATTGGCAATCGAAAAAAGAAGACTTAAAAAATCATGGCAACCAAAAGAAGACAGAATATGTGGTCACTGCTCGACAGGTGAGGTAGAGACAGAGATGCACTTTCTCCTTGAGTGTACATCATTGTCTCCAATTAGAAACAATTATTTTACAAAATTCAATAATGAAATTCCCAATTTTCATAAACTTAATGACAATTTAAAACTTAAAATAGTACTGGGGGAAGGAGACAGGGCTCACCTTGCTGCCCAATATGTATCCATGTGCCACAACCTGTGGGAAAATGAGTGAATGACATCCAGACACACATATCCACACACACACCAACACTCTCCCATCTCACACATACACACACACAGACACATACACACAAACATTCACACACACATTATTGTATGTTGTTATTTTATGTTGTATTGACTGCCAATATGTATATGTTATGTATGTATGTCTTTGATTTGGCAATAATGTTATTGTGACATTCATGCCAATAAAGCCTTTTGAATTTGAATTTGAATTAATACAATCTGTAGCTAAAACACAGAGGGATGGAACAATTCCAACCCAACTAGCCTAGATAGCTATACAAGAATGTACATCAAAAACATACAAGAAAATGTAATAGATGAAGAACAAAAATAAACATAAAAGTATCAAAACAACACTCAAAAGCGCGCAGTTGGGGCCCGGTGGTGCACATAGGGCGGCAGCTCTCTGAGCTGCAGGCAGGGCCGCAATTGCGGTACTGCACTCCAACACGTTGGTGATCCGGGAGAGAGAGAACGTGTGTGTGTGTGTGTGTCAGTGTAAGATGACGTTACTCACGATCCACCAGTCCGACCAGACGAAGGGAGTGGAGGATGCTCCTGAGCAGAGGGCTAGCTGAGATACTGCACACCGGACTCCTTCAGCAGCTGGCTAAGCGTCCTGTACAGCACAGGGACAGACGGAGGCGCTCCGGTGGGCCCAGCACCGGAGGGCAGAAAAGTCCAGGCATCCCAGACAGAAAGGTCCTTCCTTGTAGATGTGGCTAGCTTGCAGCTACTCGCTAACATGCCAGTCCATGGGAGAAAAACACATCTAGCTAAAACTTAGCAGCTTCGGCTAAGGTAGATTCCTTGCCAACGACAAGACAATAAAATAAATAGGAGAGAAAGCATTACACCAAAAGAGTGAAGCTGGAGTCCCCGGTACACGTACTGAGCACAAAAAAAGGCTAGACAATGCAAAATACTCTAAGCTAAATAAGCAATAGAGATGCAAGCAACAGACGTGACCTCTCTCCAAAGTTAGTTAGGGAAAGATATGAACTTTTTTTGAAAATCTGTGAACTAATTTCTTACCAATAGATTTTTTTACCATGTATTCTTACAGGTGTCTAGAGACACCTCACAATTTATCCACGGCCAAATCCCATGGGAATCTCCTGGACGGCCTGTCAAAGTTGGGGTGCCCAGAAGGCCTATGTAATAATCGGAATGCGACAGATTGAGAAAAAGGATGCAGAATAGGTCATAACTTTTGAAGTTAACTGCATACAGAGACAAACTAACACATTTTCCCATACAATACTGACCCAGTGAATACAAATAAGTGGTTGTTTTTGACATTTGACGACATTTAAACTGCCTTTTTGGTCAAAAACAGCCAAATATGGCCTAAAATATGCAGAATTTTTCATTATTTCAAGTTTTATTGTGTGCTTTTTCACCACTTGCTTTACATTTCTTCATTGAAATCCTTCATTCTTCATTTCTTCAGTGAATTTGATCATTCTATTGGGTATCAAGGTAAAATAATGCCCCAAAGTTAAAATGTTTAACCCTTTGATGCCCTAAACTGGAACCCGGGAAATTATAAAACTGTCAGAATGCAATAACTTCTTGTCAGGGTCAGTTTTCAAAAAGATTAACCCTGAAGGCAAATCATGTTAATTTTTGGCATACAACATTTTTAGGGGTTTTGAAGGGTGCTGAATTCAAATCTTCTATATGCCACGCTCAAAAATTACCCATAATGCCTCAAAATGGAGAAATCCAATATGGCCGCCGTCAGCAGGTGAAAATCTAACTAATCACTTACCTTTTTGACTGTATAAAGTAAAAACCTGAATTTAATGTCCTTTTATAGGTTTCCACACATGGGGAATTCAATACAATACTCAGATTTAAGATCAAGACTTAAGAAAATGCTTGAAATTGATGTACATGGTTAAAATTGATGTCTCGAATCATTGATAATTCATAAATAAAAGAGGAAAAAATCAAGAAAAAGGTTGATGGCATTCAGAAAAATCTACATAAAATATGTCTAGAAACAAGGTTGATTATAATACTCAAACAATTAGAGTGCTTATTTGTTTACATTGTAACTTTTTATTTTATAATTGAAAGAAATACATGAAACTCAGGCTATTAGCCTGTGCTTAAAATGGTTATTTGCTAATAGATTTGAGAAACCACTGGAATATTTAATTTTATTTTAGTATTATTGTTTTATGAAAAAATACAAAAATAGCAACACATAACCCTGAGAACCCACCACCCCCATTGCCCTCAAGACGATACGCCTTCTGCCACTTCTGTCATAGGATGCTCAGCAATAATGGCTAAACTATTGAAACATGATCAACTATTTGTTTGAGATAGTATAATAGCCTAAATCTCTACTTACTGACATGTAAAAATAATATTATCTATCTATTATTAGGTAACATTTTAGCCTGCTAGCACGTTAGCAAGCCTTGGAGCCAAGGAGCCACCTAGCCTGACACGCCAGACTATATCATAAGAATGTATAGTCTGAAGACCACTGATAGACTGTACCTCAATGGAGGGGCGGGCGATTGCGTTGTCTTTCAAACAGTCTCTCCACGTAATAGGCTAGTGTTCCGGCCAGTGGTGCCAGCTGGTATATCAAACTTTTCCCGTAGTCCGTCGGCCGTAACACGGCAAAGACATCTTTTTCAGAACGAAAAACTTCAGTGCACTTTCTTGTTTCACTTTCAAAGAAAATGACAAATGCAATTCGTCCAAAACTAAAGCCAAAGACGATTCTGCTCTGGTTTGAGCAGGGCTGTCGTCATCGTACAAAGCCCGCCTTACGATTTCCTGTACACATACCGCACTGTGATTGGTTATCCGCCGCCAGAGGAAGGATACAACGGGTTTCTATCAGTGGCCTCTAGACGTATCTGCTGTGCAAATTCAAATTTGCTACCGCTAGGGGTACGTCTAGAGTTCTAGGCTAGGAGCCACCTACCATACTGTTAGAATCCAAAATAGCAGTTCTCTAAACCACTTTAGGATTTTTATTATGGTCATTTCTCATTAATCTCAATTCAACACCAAACACCTTTCTATGCAATCTGGAGTCAATCTGTACATATCCCTGTTTTTTTATACTACCAAGTGTTATTGGAAGATCTTAGAATAGCAGGATTGGGTACAACGTAGACCTTATGCTTATTTCCAGGTATCGCTAACAGATGTGTCACAGGGTGTCTAGAGTGGGAACTATTGTGAGAGGGTAGTCCCCGAGGGAAATGTTTTGTGGTGACGCAGTTTGCCAATATGGCGGCGCCCACGATGTAAACAAATCATTCATTCAGTCATTTAGACTGTCATTATTCCTATCAACGTCAGGTGTGTGTGGCGGGTGAAATTACGTGTTATGATTGGTGTGTGGGATTCGGGGAGTGCTTTTTATATCCCAGGAAACTGACTGCTAGAGATGACTGGAGGGGAACAGCAGCTTACACAGGTACGACACCGGAGTGGAAGGGGGCTCGAAGAAATGCGGTTGACTCGGCTGGAGTGAAGAGGATGCATCAGGATCGTCAACCGGATGAATGTTGATGTCGCACTCTATCTGGATTGAACTGTAACTTTTGGAAAGGGACGGACGCCTCCCCCGTTGAGATAAGTGTTTTCACTTTTCTGCCTACCGCCTATCGAGCGAGTAAAAACTGCCTTCGCTCTCGCCTGTCTACTGTGTAGTCCCGCTGTGCTCCCGTTCAGCCTCTCCCTTTGGTTCTCAACTGTTGAGTCAACTATAGATCTCTGACAAGCTACGTGTCCATATCTGCTGTGTGTGTGTGAGAAGAATGTTGCGTGCATAGTTTGTGCCTACAATGAATACAGTGCCAGTAAGCAGTTGATTGAATGCACGTCTAGTAGCTGCCTGTCTACTCCCCTGCTGCTTGCTTAGAGTTACTGCCCGACCACTGTTTAGCCCCCTGTTGACTATGAAAAAGTGACTGTTTTACCGAACACTGTCTAAGCCTTTTGCTGACTACTACAAAGTGAGTGCATTACTGAAAACTGTCTGCCTCCTGTTGATTGCTTTGCTGAGCACTGTCGATGTCTCCTGCTGATTGCTGAAAAGTGACCGTTCCACTGATCTGACTACTGTGGCCTTTCTGGTCCCCTGTCGGCCGTATAAGGTACTGTTTACCAAACTGCTGTCTGTTCTGACCTCTGTTCTTTGAGCCTAGCCGCTGTAGCCTATTGAACACCAATAAGCCTGTTGCCTACCGGGTCCCCTGCTGGCCGCTGAGAGTGACTGCGCTACCGAACACTGACTGCTGCTGCCTGCCTGTCCCCCCTGCTGGCCGCTGAGAGTGACTACGCTACCGAACACTGACTGCTGCCGCCTGCCTGTTCCCCTGCTGGCCGCTGAGAGTGACTGCGCTATCGAACACTGATTGCTGCTGCCTGCCTGTCCCCCTGCTGGCCGCTGAGAGTGACTACTCTACCGAACACTGACTGCTACCGCCTGCCTGTTCCCCTGTTGGCCACTGAGAGTGACTGCGCTACCGAACACTGATTATTGCCGCTTGCCTGTTCCCCTGCTGGCCGTCAAGGGTATTGTATTAAAATACTGTCTCGCCTGACTTCTGTTCTCTGTTGAGCCTAGCCGCTGCCGCCTATGGAACACCTATGAGCCTGTTGCCTACCGGGTCCCCTGCTGGCCGCTGAGAGTGACTGCGCTACCGAACACTGACTGCTGCTGCCTGCCTGTCCCCCTGCTGGCCACTGAGAGTGACTGTGCTATCGAACACTGACTGCTGCTGCTGCCCGCCTGTTCCCCTGCTGGCCGTCAAGGGTATTGTATACCGAAATACTGTCTTGCCTGACTTCTGTTCTCTGTTGAGCCCAGCTGTTGCAGCCTATTGAACACCAACAAGCCGGTTGCCTGTCGGATCCCCTGCTGGCCGCTGAGAGTGACTGCGCCACCGAACACTGACTGCTGCTGTCTGCTTGTTCCCCTGCTGGTCGCTGGGAGTGACTGCACCACCGAACACTGACTATTGCCGCCTGCCTGTTCCCCTGCTGGTTGAGGAGAGTGATTGCTGCACCGAACCCTGACTGGCAGCTGCTGTTTGCGGGCTACCTGAGGTACCGTGCCCCTGCACATTGACTTGCCTGTCGTCTGTCTGTCCCTGTGATTTGTAGAGTGGCTGTTCAACTGGCGGCTGACTGCTTGGCCCTACTGCTGTTTGAGGAATTGACCTGCTGCATACTACTCGTCCGTCTGCCCCTGGACTTGAGGGCGACCGTTCCACCAAGCTGTGACCCGCTCACCTGCCGCTGTCCTCCCATTGGCCACCACAAGCCACCAGGCTCCATTCAACTGCCTCACCTTGACCCTACAGCTGCGGCACGGGAGTACGCTGCGCCCTCACCAGGCCAAAGCATATAACGCCAAATTGAACTTTCTTGCTCTTGGGTGTGCGCCCCGCTGGCGTGGAGTAAACGCGGATACCTTGGACTGGGACTTGTTTTTTTCTTCTTTTTTTTACAGTCTTTTTTTTTTAAACCTTAGGAACCCCTTCCCCTTTCTTTGCCCTTAATAAAATTTATTGTTATTTATACTACACTTTGGCGTCCTGGTCTATTGGGTGGGTGTGGTTTGCTCCTCAGTGTAGAGCATAGTTGGTGTTGACGCAGGCGCCTCTGCCTGGTTACAAGTGGCGTAGTCGGCAGGATTTCTACACTGAGTTGAGCAACTCCACCCTCCAATATGAACATGGAAGAGCCAGCTGCAGCATCATCTGCAGCACCGTCAACAGCTCGGCCCCAAGTTTTACCTGTTTTTGTGGGAGCTCCTTGGGCCCCAAAGTTTAGTGGGTCCAACTCCGAGTTAAGCCTGAAAGATTGGGTCTCCCAAACAACCTATCTGGCCAACCTTCAGGGGCTGTCAGAGCAGCAGAAGTTACAGTTCGTTCTGGGATCCTTGGAAGGAGAAGCGAAGAGAGAGGTGAGAGCTGCACCTGTAGCCAAACGAAACTCATTCCAGGCAGTACTTAACCTACTGGAAGATCTCTACGGCGACAAGACTCCGGTAGCTGCATTGAGGGCTCAGTTTTTTAACTGCAGACAGGGCCCAAACCAGTCCATCCGCTCTTTTGCCCTGCAGCTGCGGGAGTTGTTGGTATGCCTGAAGAGCAGAGTTAATCATGGGCTTGGGGAGGAGGATGCCTTGATGCGAGACCAGTTCCTTTTAGGTCTCCGTGATGGCCCCATACGCCAGTGCCTGAAGACTCAGCTTCGTCGCAATGCCAACCTGACCTATGACGATGTCCGGAAGGAAGCTTTGGCATTAGAGATAGATCAACAGGAGACGAGCGAGCAGCCTGTAGGTGTGGCTGCAAGTAGTGCTGGTGCCCCCATTCCTCCCCCAACGACTGACTGGAAGCGCGAACTCCAGGCCGAAATAATGAAAGATGTGAAGGAGCAGATGGCGGAGCTATCAAAAACTCTGCTGGAAGAGCTCCGCAGGGGCCGTTCCACCAGCCCGGTGCGGTTTCGAGGGAGGTCAGAAGCTACAAGGGAGCGGCGGGGAGTTCATGCAACTAACGCCAGGTTTCAATGGGATGCAGAAGGACGGCCAATCTGCAACCGCTGTGGTGTAGCAGGACATGTAAGTCGGCATTGTGATGCCCGCCGTGCTTCGCAACAGGATTTTTAGCTTTGCCGGCCACTGTGGGTCAAGTGGCCGGGACCCCTCCAAATGACCCTTCGCCCATTGCTAGAAATGTTTTGGTGGGCCAGTGCCCTGTTGTAACAATACACGTTAATGGCAAAGAAGTTCAGTGCTTAGTCGATACAGGCTCTCAAGTTACACTATTTTCAGAAAGTCTATGTAAAGAGCTCTTCGACGAACCACAACTACAAGAGGCGGGGGCATCTTGGCTGACCCTGCGAGGGGCCAATGGGCTTAATATCCCCTACACCGGCTATATAGTTACAGACTTTCTGATCCAAGGGGTGGTAGTATCAGGGAAGGGGGCTGTTGTTGTTAGGGACCACTGTCTTGGGAACCATCGGGCCCTCCTAGGGATGAATGTCCTTTCTGCTTGTTGGGAAGATTTGTTCCAGAGCCAACGGAGCCAGTCTCAGCGCCCTGGTGGCTCGGGAGGAGGGGACTGGGAATCCATCATGGCCGACTGCCATCGCATCCACGCCACCAGGACACATCAGGATCGCGAAGACACTGCTCGAGTGGCCTGCCGTTATGCATTGGCCATCCCTGGGCATAGCGAAGCCCTAGTTTGGGCTAAAGTACCAGCTCGGAGCTATGGACAGGATGGCTGGGTGATTGTGGAGCCGCACCTGGAATGTAAGGAGGTTGAGGTAGCTCGAGCTATTGCCATTGTTAAGCAGGGCCGTGTCCCTGTAAGAATAAGAAACACCAAGCCATATCCAGTCAACCTGCACCGGCATCAAGGACTGGCTCGCGTGACCTGTATATCGCCCTCCCAAGTGGTTGAAGGTAATGACGTATGTTTTACTAGGGTAGGGGCTGGTGTGGTAGAAGTGGCTGTTGCTCAGGCCACCCAGGGGGGTGGGACTTCAGTTGGGGCTCTTCCTGAATACTTATCTTGTGAGTCATTACAGGGTAACGGTCTGGACGAGGACCAACTGCAACAACTGCACCAGCTCCTGGCTAAATGGCAGCACGTCTTCTCCACCCATGAAGAGGACTATGGGTGTACGAGTTTAGTGAAACATCAGATCCCCACCGGTGATGCAGCCCCCAGCCGTGAGCGCTATAGACCTGTGCCTCCCACTCTCTACCAGGAGGTTCGTTCCTTGCTGAAAGGTATGTTGGAGGGGGGAATCATCCGAGAGAGCAGTAGCCCTTGGGCCGCTCCGATAGTATTAGTTCAAAAAAAGAGCGGCGCATGGAGGTTTTGCGTCGATTACCGTAAACTGAACAGTGTTACGCGAAAAGATGCATTCCCCTTACCACGCATTGAAGACTCTCTTACCAGTCTCTCCCAAGCTGCCTGGTATTCTACTTTGGATCTGGCCAGTGGCTACTGGCAGGTACAAGTAGAAGAGAGAGATCGGGAAAAGACAGCCTTTACCACCCCCTTTGGGCTTTTTGAGTGGGACAGAATGCCCTTTGGCCTCTGCAATGCTCCGGCCACGTTTCAGAGGCTTATGCAACGGTGCCTCGGGGGGCAATTGGTGGAGTCCACCTTGGTGTACCTTGACGATGTTATTGTCTTCTCCCCAGATTTCCCCACCCACTTGCGCCACCTGGAGGAAGTGTTTCAAGCTATGGAGCGATATGGGTTGAAGTTGCGGCCAGAGAAATGTCAGCTATTCCAGCAGGAGGTCCAGTTCCTGGGCCATCGCGTCAGTCATCAAGGTGTTTCCCCCGACCCTGAGAAGGTATCCGCGGTACAAGAATGGCAGCCTCCTAGTACTGTCAGACAGGTGCGTTCTTTCCTGGGCTTCGTGGGGTACTACAGACGGTTTATTAAAGACTTCTCAAAGATTGCCAAGCCGCTGAACGAGCTCCTTGTTGGGACTGGACGTCCTCGTGGCCGGGGGTCGCCCTCCGTTGCCTGGAGCCCCGAGTGTGATGTTGCCTTCCAGAGGCTAAAGGCCGAGCTGTTAAAGGCCCCCATCTTGGCGTACGCAGACTTTTCCCAACCCTTTACCCTCTATACCGATGCCAGCAATGCTGGGCTTGGGGCGGTACTGTCCCAACACCAAGGGGGGGTGGAAAGAGTCATTGCGTATGCAAGTCGCAGCCTCCACCCGGCAGAGAGGAACGATTCCAACTATAGCTCCTTTAAGCTTGAGCTCCTGGCTCTAAAGTGGGCCCTGAGCGAGAAGTTTAAGGACTACCTGTGGGGTGCTAAAGTAACGGTGGTGACCGATAACAACCCCCTTGTGCATCTCCACACGGCTAAACTGGGGGCAGTAGAACAGCGCTGGGTAGCTCAACTAGCAAATTATGACTACCAGATACGTTATCGACCGGGTAAGGAACATACTAATGCCGATGTGCTCTCCAGGCTTCCGACAGTAGACCGAGCGGCTCCAGCTGTGATGTCACCGGCCCAACTGGAAGAGGGACTACTTGTAGGAGTTGTGGAGGCCCCAGGGGGAGATGGCGATGCTGTGCCGGCTCCTTGGGGCTGGGACCCAAGATGGTGGGGGGAGCTGCAGGCCCAGGATGAAGATCTGCGGGCCGTCCGGACCTACCTGGAGCGTGGTGCGTTACCCCCTGCAGCTGCGAGGAGAGCCCAGACACCGAACGTAAGGCAGCTTTTGAGCCATTGGGGCAGACTGAGTCTGAAGGAGGGTGTACTTTGTCGGTCTGTGCAGGATCGAACGACTCATGAGGTCTTGCTGCAGGTGATTGTACCACGAGCCCAGGTCCAGCCCCTTCTGAAGGCCTATCATACCGACATGGGCCACCAGGGACAGGAGAAGACGCTGTCTCTGGTCCGGAGGAACTTCTATTGGCTGCGGATGGAGGAATCCGTAGGAGCGTTCATCCAGCGTTGTCCTCGTTGCACTCTACATAAGGTGAGGCCTGATGCCAGAGCTCCCTTGGTGCCCATGGTGCCTAAGGCCCCCTGCATATTCTGGCTACTGACTTCTTGACTCTGAGTCGACCGACGGACCGATACCAGAATATCCTGGTAGCTACCGACCTGTTTACAAAGTACGCCTGGGCCATACCCATCTTTGATCAGTCTGCCATCACTACTGCTAGAGCCCTGTGGAACAATGTGTTCCAGCCATTTGGCTTTCCTGAGACCCTTCATTCGGATCAGGGCCCAAACTTCGAAGCTAAGGTCATGCGGGAGCTGTGCCAGCTATATGGGTGCCGTAAGACTCGTACCAGTCCGTACCATCCTCAGGGTAATGGGGGATGCGAGCGCTTCAACCAAACGCTGCTCAACCTATTGGGGACCTTGGAAGTGGAGCAACAGGACCGGTGGGTAGAATATCTCCCCTCTTTAGTGCAGGCCTACAACAATAGTGTGCACAGCACCACCGGATATGCTCCCGCGTACTTAATGTTTGGGAGACACATCCGTCTACCTACTGATTTACTCTTGGGGGCGGCACCAGCAGAGGGGGTCCAGAGTACATCTGACTGGGTGAGTAAACATCATCAGCGACTCCTTTATGACTATGAGAAGGTGACTGAACACTTGGGGGCGGCTGCAGAGAAGAACAAGCGCCTATACGACCGGACAGCCCAAGATGCTCCACTGCTACCGGGTGAACGGGTGCTGGTCCGGGGAGAACCGGCGAAGGGGGCGAGGGAAGCTGAGCGACCGCTGGGAGGCGGGGCCCTATGTGGTGGTCGGCTGCCCTCGACCTAATGTGCCTGTCTACACGGTGAGGCCAGAGGGGAGGTCTGGCCCTGACCGGATATTACATAGAAATCTGCTCCGACCCTGCCCTAATTATCCCAAGGTGAGCATCCAGACCCCACAGCCGACTGAAGCCCCTCCGCTGCCATTAATGGGGTGGGCTGTGGCCCCCATGGTCCCAGCGATGGGGCTGGAGGAAGACCCTTTCGTACCACCCAGGCGTTCGCACAGGGATACTAGGGGAGGCCCCCAGCCAGGTATGGTGACTGGGCAGAGTAGACGGACGTTCTAGGGACTAGAACGTTTTGGTGTGGGGGAGTGTCACAGGGTGTCTAGAGTGGGAACTATTGTGAGAGGGTAGTCCCCGAGGGAAATGTTTTGTGGTGACGCAGTTTGCCAATATGGCGGCGCCCACGATGTAAACAAATCATTCATTCAGTCATTTAGACTGTCATTATTCCTATCAACGTCAGGTGTGTGTGGCGGGTGAAATTACGTGTTATGATTGGTGTGTGGGATTCGGGGAGTGCTTTTTATATCCCAGGAAACTGACTGCTAGAGATGACTGGAGGGGAACAGCAGCTTACACAGGTACGACACCGGAGTGGAAGGGGGCTCGAAGAAATGCGGTTGACTCGGCTGGAGTGAAGAGGATGCATCAGGATCGTCAACCGGATGAATGTTGATGTCGCACTCTATCTGGATTGAACTGTAACTTTTGGAAAGGGACGGACGCCTCCCCCGTTGAGATAAGTGTTTTCACTTTTCTGCCTACCGCCTATCGAGCGAGTAAAAACTGCCTTCGCTCTCGCCTGTCTACTGTGTAGTCCCGCTGTGCTCCCGTTCAGCCTCTCCCTTTGGTTCTCAACTGTTGAGTCAACTATAGATCTCTGACAAGCTACGTGTCCATATCTGCTGTGTGTGTGTGAGAAGAATGTTGCGTGCATAGTTTGTGCCTACAATGAATACAGTGCCAGTAAGCAGTTGATTGAATGCACGTCTAGTAGCTGCCTGTCTACTCCCCTGCTGCTTGCTTAGAGTTACTGCCCGACCACTGTTTAGCCCCCTGTTGACTATGAAAAAGTGACTGTTTTACCGAACACTGTCTAAGCCTTTTGCTGACTACTACAAAGTGAGTGCATTACTGAAAACTGTCTGCCTCCTGTTGATTGCTTTCCTGAGCACTGTCGATGTCTCCTGCTGATTGCTGAAAAGTGACCGTTCCACTGATCTGACTACTGTGGCCTTTCTGGTCCCCTGTCGGCCGTATAAGGTACTGTTTACCAAACTGCTGTCTGTTCTGACCTCTGTTCTTTGAGCCTAGCCGCTGTAGCCTATTGAACACCAATAAGCCTGTTGCCTACCGGGTCCCCTGCTGGCCGCTGAGAGTGACTGCGCTACCGAACACTGACTGCTGCTGCCTGCCTGTCCCCCCTGCTGGCCGCTGAGAGTGACTACGCTACCGAACACTGACTGCTGCCGCCTGCCTGTTCCCCTGCTGGCCGCTGAGAGTGACTGCGCTATCGAACACTGATTGCTGCTGCCTGCCTGTCCCCCTGCTGGCCGCTGAGAGTGACTACTCTACCGAACACTGACTGCTACCGCCTGCCTGTTCCCCTGTTGACCACTGAGAGTGACTGCGCTACCGAACACTGATTATTGCCGCTTGCCTGTTCCCCTGCTGGCCGTCAAGGGTATTGTATTAAAATACTGTCTCGCCTGACTTCTGTTCTCTGTTGAGCCTAGCCGCTGCCGCCTATGGAACACCTATGAGCCTGTTGCCTACCGGGTCCCCTGCTGGCCGCTGAGAGTGACTGCGCTACCGAACACTGACTGCTGCTGCCTGCCTGTCCCCCTGCTGGCCACTGAGAGTGACTGTGCTATCGAACACTGACTGCTGCTGCTGCCCGCCTGTTCCCCTGCTGGCCGTCAAGGGTATTGTATACCGAAATACTGTCTTGCCTGACTTCTGTTCTCTGTTGAGCCCAGCTGTTGCAGCCTATTGAACACCAACAAGCCGGTTGCCTGTCGGATCCCCTGCTGGCCGCTGAGAGTGACTGCGCCACCGAACACTGACTGCTGCTGTCTGCTTGTTCCCCTGCTGGTCGCTGGGAGTGACTGCACCACCGAACACTGACTATTGCCGCCTGCCTGTTCCCCTGCTGGTTGAGGAGAGTGATTGCTGCACCGAACCCTGACTGGCAGCTGCTGTTTGCGGGCTACCTGAGGTACCGTGCCCCTGCACATTGACTTGCCTGTCGTCTGTCTGTCCCTGTGATTTGTAGAGTGGCTGTTCAACTGGCGGCTGACTGCTTGGCCCTACTGCTGTTTGAGGAATTGACCTGCTGCATACTACTCGTCCGTCTGCCCCTGGACTTGAGGGCGACCGTTCCACCAAGCTGTGACCCGCTCACCTGCCGCTGTCCTCCCATTGGCCACCACAAGCCACCAGGCTCCATTCAACTGCCTCACCTTGACCCTACAGCTGCGGCACGGGGAGTACGCTGCGCCCTCACCAGGCCAAAGCATATAACGCCAAATTGAACTTTCTTGCTCTTGGGTGTGCGCCCCGCTGGCGTGGAGTAAAAGCGGATACCTTGGACTGGGACTTGTTTTTTTCTTCTTTTTACAGTCTTTTTTTTTTAAACCTTAGGAACCCCTTCCCCTTTCTTTGCCCTTAATAAAATTGATTGTTATTTCTACTACACTTTGGCGTCCTGGTCTATTGGGTGGGTGTGGTTTGCTCCTCAGTGTAGAGCATAGTTGGTGTTGACGCAGGCGCCTCTGCCTGGTTACAGATGCATATTATGATAATGAAACTTTCATGCCCTAATCGTTTAGCCTTGGTTCCTTGGTCATTTTGCTATTTGGTCTGTATTGTATGAAATTCTGTCACTCCCACCTTGACAGCACTCGTATTTCCATCATTGTTTGGCATGATGGGACCATGCTCGGGCAGAGACGAAGGAGACCCAAATCTAAGATCAGGCTAAGATCAGGGCTTCATCCTGGATTATTACAGAGATTTCAGTCTGAGAGTTGCCAATAGAGTATTAGCATTGGTATTGCATTGTCTGGGAATAACTGGTAACAGTATCAGTGATCATCTTCTCCTCAGCTATGAATATGCTGATAAATTCAGCAGAGGTGCAGTGCAGAGGACCCTTCACAATGTCAGGGGCCCATGCGTCCCTTATTCGTAGATGACCTCATGTATAGGAACTACAACATCATTACCAGGTTGCAAGTGGAGCCTAAAAGGCAACTCATTATCTAGGCAAGCATGAAATTCAAGCCTGCTAAATCTAGGTGCTGGTAGTGAAGAAGGGGAAAGTGACTGACAAATTTCACTTTTTGGTGGGAGGCATCCCTTTCCATCGCTTGGGCAAGTGGGCAAGGCCTTGGGCAAGATTGCTGACAGCATCCTGAAGAACACTGCAGCAGAACCAGCAGTGAGGTCTCCTCAGCTGTCATTGTGTCATTGGCAGGTCTGAAGTGTGAAAAAAATGACTGCATATGAGGCAGTCAAGCTGACTGAAATGTGGCTGCTACATGGTAAACTGCTAGTAACGATGGCATCCGGCTGAGCAGGCTTTGGAGATTTTCTGTGGCTACTCTACAACAAGGTGTAGAGAAACAAGGCAGCTGCTAGTGTAAGATGAGGTCCATACTGACATGGAGAAAGGTTGCTTTTGCAGGTCAGTAAGTACCGGTATGTGGCAGTGGGGAAGTTTGACACAATGGGACAAGCCATTGGTTTGAAAGATCACTTGAGCACAGCTTTGGAAGACTGAACCACACTAAATGACATTCCTGACCAATCTCTTCAGCTGGGCTCCATTATGTGCCTGTGCCAGAGAAGATGGTCTCAGGAGCACATCCATACCCAGAGGCCTTGGTAGAAGGGTGCTATCACTGGTGTCACAAGTAATGGTTGAGGTAATCACCGCAGGGATGATTCACAGCTGGCAGCAGCAACCAACAAGGCCATCCATAGTCTTTGGTAAAGCAACGGCAAAGCCAAAGCAGTGTCCACATCTAACAGGAGGACTTCTGAAAACCGCACTTAATTTGGAAGCTGAAAGTCGACCAAATGCAGGCAGGCAAGCATGCAGACCAAATCCAAGTGATTACATTCAGGTCAACTATAGTCCTGAAACAACAAGACAATTGGTCCTGTCAGAGATGATTGTCTCATATGGAGCCATGGAGGAAGCCATGGACATGGAGAGCAAAGTATGAAGTGTTTGTTCCATAGTGATTGTCCAAGTAGGTATATGTTAAAACAGGTGTCTCAAACTCAAATGAGCTAGGTGCCACCACGGTCAACATTATCAACATTATTATTTATTTTATTTTTTTTTAATTGTTGGAAAGGTCAGTTTGTGCAGATTCCAAAGATGCCCTTATAATTTTAGGATTAAAACTCCGCGAATGGCGTGACGGAGAAGAATGGGTGCACCTGTCTGGACTGATGTTTGCGCCTCTCTCCATGGCCGGATTGCATTGTAATTTTGGCACCAACTCGGGGGCCGGATCTGGGCCGGACCCGGGCCGGGAGTTTGAGACCCCTGTGTTAAAAGGATGAACGATCTGACATGAGCCCATCGAGGTTGGCTGCAGAGGCTTTGCAGATCTGTCTCTCTACCAGAAATTGAAGCATCTGGTTTTAGCAGGGCTGTAGATGTGAAAGCCATCATGATCATTAGAGATATCGGCATCCAGGTAGCTGTGGATCAAGCAGGGTGATCTATGGAAAATCACTGCTACTGGGGCACAAGCTGGGGATTTTTTTATGCCATTAAGGTGAATTAAAGTAAAGTTTAAAGTGAAGTTTTGGTATGGAAAGAAGAACATTACCTATTACACATGATTTGTTATCTGCTATTTAGAGCAATTGCAGGAAAGGGTCAGCTGTTTTGTAAAAGTCAGCTACCTGAAAATTTGTAATCTCTTATAGTAGATAAACTGTATATCATTTGTATCATAAACAGATTTAGGCGATTCACACTGTCTCAAACAAATGGCAGTGTTATAGTTTTCCTATTATTGCTGACCATCCTGTGAGGGGAGCATCTCTTCTTGGGGTGGTGGGTTCTCTTCTCAGGGTTATATGTTGCTATTTTTGTGTACAGGGGTGTGTAGGATGGGCAAACATTTCACCATAACATTAAACAATAATACTAAAATAAAATTCAATATTCCAGTAGTTTCTCAAATCTATTAGCAAAAAACCGTTTTAAGCACAGGCTAATAGCCTGAGTTTCATGTATTTCTTTCAATTATAAAATAAAAAGTTACAATGTAAACAAATAAGCACTCTAATTGTTTGAGTATTATAATCAACCTTGTTTCTAGACATATTTTATGTAGATTTTTCTGAATGCCATCAACCTTTTTCTTGATTTTTTCCTCTTTTATTTATGAATTATCAATGATTCGAGACATCAATTTTAACCATGTACATCAATTTCAAGCATTTTCTTAAGTCTTGATCTTAAATCTGAGTATTGTATTGAATTCTCCATGTGTGGAAACCTATAAAAGGACATTACATTCAGGTTTTTACTTTATACAGTCAAAAAGAT
>JAODXP020003222.1:15000-20000 GCA_027497455.2 Sardinella longiceps
CTCTATCTCCATCTGTGTGCTGCTCTGCTCTTCTATAAATAGGAGCCATCATCATCATTCCATCATCAGGGCCTATTGGCCATTATGACAGCAAGCAGCAGACAGATTATACTCCTTCTGAGAATACAGTACAACCTAACGCAGTGTGTAGCCTAAAGCGAGCGCAGATTATTCTCTGTCAGAGAATGTATTACTACCTAATACATTGTGCCGTCTACTACAGTGAACACAGATGATTCTCCTTCTGAGAATATATTACAACCTAATCCAGTGTGTCGTCTCCAGTGAGCACAGATTCTTCTTTATCTGAGATTACCGTATATTACAACCTAATTTGGTGTGTAGCATACAGCATACAGTGAGCACAGATTATTCTCCATCTGAGAATACATTACACCCTAACTCAGTGTGTAGTTTACAGTGAACAATGATTAGACTGTATTATAACCTAATTTTGTGTCTACCCTACAGTGAACACAGATTATTTTAAATATGGGACTACCAGTGCATTCCAACCAAATGCATTTACTCCTATGCATTTATCCGTCACTACAGGGCCAGTCTCCCCTACAGCAACATAACAGTGGCAGGAGGGATTCGAACCCACAATGTCCGAGCTACTAACATGCTGCTGCCTACCCTATGATTAGCAATTACGACTACAACCACCAATTTGCAATAACTGTTTGTTTACATACAGTGAGGCACCAACAGTGGCAAGCACTTTAATGAGTTCCTGTATACGAGTGCTAACAGTTAGCTATGGAGCAGCACTAGATGCTCAGTTGCTATGCTAGGAGATCTCTGCATGTGGACGTACTGTAGCAATGGCAGTATAATAATGTATGGTTTCAGTGTGTTGGCATAATTAAATAGTAGTTGAATGGGCAGCTTTTGCTTTTGAAAGTCTCAGGGGACTTGAAATGGTGGTCTATTAGGCTATTATAATAGCACCCTTCTCTTTCTAATTGCATAGCCAGACCTCCCCCTCTACTCTATTCATATGCAAATGCTTCAGGACATACCTACAGTACCCTCTGATTGTTGGCTACATTGTTAAAATTACATGATTGAACTCAAACTCTAAATCCACGTTTGGATATTTGTAGCCTAGTAATCGTTGACCTTTTGAAGATTGTCAATTACTGTTTGCTAAGCACAATGAGCCCTAGGCTATTTTCAGGGTAATTTCACTACCTTTGCTTTGAAGCTCTTTCCTCAGCAGTCATTGTAAAGGTCATCTACAGTACACTGCTATATCTTGATTTTTTTCAGGGCAGACTGGGCTATCCATACCTGGCAGAGGTTGATGTGATACTCCATCTTACATATGAATTAATCCAGTCTTAGAAAAAAGAAAAAAAAAAGCTATCTCACATTTGGAAGCATGCTAGTACATTTGGATAGAGGGAGTTGTCTGGAATATAAGACACATGATGGTGAAACACCCTTTGACTTTACAATTTGCAAAAAATATATGTAGGTACTGACAGAGTATTTATTCATTTCCATATTGTATTAATATTTTATTGCACAGTGGGCTGAGTGCTGGAATTCCTAGCATGTGCCGTAGCTATATGCCCTTCTTTGATATGAGGTTTGGCTTGAGAGAGTTAAAACATCATGAGATATTCCACAGAGACAAATGGGTATAACATGAGATATTCCACAGAGACAGATGGGTATAACATGAGATATTCCACAGAGACAAATGGGTATAACATGAGATATTCCACAGAGACAAATGGGTATAACATGAGATATTCCACAGAGACAAATGGGTATAACATATTCCACAGAGACAGATGGGTATAACATGGACAGAGAGCTGTATTCATGGCATTAGCACATCATGTGATGTCTTTGGGACAAAACCTCATAGACTAATTATGTATACATATAATTATGTATAATTATGTATTTCCTTTTCGCTAAGGGATAACCACAGACTAGGTGACCGGTTCTATGGATATAATGGCGAATTATACTAAAGTAATGGCCACCCCATCAGCCAATCAGAGAAGAGAATCACATTCTGAAGGGAGATGTACACATGATATACATGTGATGTCATGGCAAAAGCTCACAACCTAATTTATTGTAGTAAAGAACAATGGTTGTGGGGGCGCCGTAGCTCAGTGGGCTAGTGAATCATACCTGAAGTCCGACTAGAGGCAATTTCCCGAACCCTACCCTTCTCTCTCTCCCATTCATTTCCTGTCACATTCTCCACTGTCCTATCGAATTAAAGGCAAAAAAGCCCTACAAAATATCTAAAAAAAAAAGAAAAATAAGAAATAAGTACAATGGTTGTGTCAAATTGGATGTTAAACGAAAAAGAAGATCGGGGGTGCCGTGGCTTAGTGGCTAGAGAGTCAGACCATTACCCCGGGGACCCGGATTCGATTCCGACCCGAGGTAATTTCCCGATCCCACCCCATCTCTCTCTCTCTCCCACGTATTTCCTTGTCGCTATAGCATGGGAACACCCGTGAGTGATTCTGGATAGGAAGGCTTCAATCCATTCATTCATTCATTCATTATGTTGAGCAGGTGAGGAGGCACATAGATAAATCAGTAAATAATTAGCCAGACACATGTTGCAGCAGCAGCAGCAGCAGCAGCAGTAGATCTAATCAGTGTCTTTGCCACTGTTCACTCTGTTCTCTAATTACTGCAAGAATTAAGTGCTGTTTTACACATTACCCTCATCAGTGGAGTACAAAAGAGGTGGGGAGAAGGGTTGAGGGGTGGAGAGGAGAGAAGGGGAGGAGAGGAGAGGAGAGAAGGGGGGAGGAGTGAGGAGGAGGAGAGGAAAGAGGAAGAAGGTGGAGAGGAATTGAAAGAAGGGGGAAGAGAAGGGGGGATAAGGGGAGAGAAGGAGGGGGATATGAGAGGAGTGAAGAGGAGGAGAGGAAAGAAGGGGGGAGGAGAGAGGAGGAGAGGAAAGAGGAGGAAGGTGGAGAGGAATGGAAAGGAGGGAGAACAGAGGAGAGAGGAGGAGAAGAGAAGGGAAAAGGACATTACCCTAATCTTTAATGTACAAAAGAGGTGGGAATTAAGTGATGTTTTACACATTACCCTCAACAGTGAAGAAACAACAGGGAGAAAAGGGGGGATGAGAGGAGTGGAGAGAGGAGGACAAGGGAAGAGGTAAGGACAGGTGAGGAGAAAAGGGAGGAGGAATGGAAAGGAGGGAGGAGGAGAGGAGAGAAGGGGAAAGGAGAGAGGAGGAGAGTAGATAATAGGAGAGAGGAGGAGGAAAGGGGAGGGGGATAAGGGGAGAGGAGAGAGGTGAGGAGAGAGGTGGAGAGAAGAGCAGAGGAAGGGAGAAGAGGAGAGAGGAGAGGAGGGGGGGAGAGAAGGAGAGGGGGGAGAGGAGAGGAGTGAAAGGGCGGAGAGGAGAAAAGGGGGGAAGATAGAGGAATGGAGAAGAGAGGAGAGAGGTGGAGAGGAGAGCGGAGGAAAGGAGAAGAGGAGACAGGACAGGAGAGGAGAAAAGGGTAGAGGAGTGGAGAGAAGAACGGAGGAGAGGAGGGGCGGAGGAGGCAGACAGTAGAGGAGAGGTGGGGAAAGAGGAGAGGAGAGAGGAGGAGAGGAGAGGAGAAGAGAGCATTGGAGATAAGGAGGGGAGAGGGGAAGGGGAGAGGAGAAGAGAAAAGAGAGGAGTGGAGATGAGATGAGGGGGGAGGAGAGGAGAGGGGGAAGGAGAGAGGAGAAGAGAAGGTTGGCATATGCATTTGATAAAGTTGGAGCACAGTATGTATATATTTGATAGAGCTGGCCTTGGGGAGCTGTAATGGGCTTCCAGGCAGCCCAACAGTGAGGAGAAGTGTAATTGCTTTTCATTGCTTCGACACGCCTGAACCCTCGACACACACACACACACACACACACACACACACACACACACGTGCTCTCATATTCAAGTTGCATTCAATTACAGCCATCAAGGACAAAGCAGAGTGGCTTTGAAAAGATGGGTTGCTTGAAAGAGAAGAGAAGAGAGAGAAGAGGGGAGAAAAAAGAAGAGGAAAAGAAAAGAAAGAGAAGACAGCAAGACAGACTGCCTTGGTGCCTTCTACAAAAGGTAACTAGCTAAACTGTGAAGATTGCGAGGCATAAAGTCACTCAATGACTATATATGTGGTTCAAAAAGTAGTTAAGCCCACACATCCGAACCTGACCTGGGAGCAGGACAATCAAATAAGTCTATAAGAATGAAAAAGTCCGCTGCAACCGGGATTTATTGCTCCCACAATTTTTTATTTTTCCGCTACGTTTCGGGTATGCACCCTACGTTTTCATTCTTATATACGCGGTTGGAACACACTTTCTGACTCCACACCTGTACACCTTCCTCCCATTCCCACCCCTGTCTGTCTGTCTGTCTGTATGTATGTTTCTCTGTCTGTCTGTCTTTCTGTCTGCCTGCCTGTCTCCGTCACATCCCCTTTCCCATTTTAACGCAGAGAGTTTCATCTCCTGTGGAGCCAGCCACCATTAAAAAGCAGCACGCTGGCTCTTGCCTGATTCTTATATTTTTTTCATTAGTTTGAAGGTCATGTTGCTATTCATCAAGGCAGATCGTGGTGCAGTGATGTAGAGCTTGCTGGCGTTAACATTAACTTTAATGCTAATGCTACGTCACGCAGTGCTGTGGAGCTCGCTAACAATAACGTTAATGCTAATGCTAATGTAAGGCTCGCTAACGCTAAAGCTACCTCACGTCTACCTGCCTGCCTGCTGTTGTTCATCAGAGCTGATAGTGGAGCGGTTCTGTAGAGCTCGCTAACGCTAATGTAAGGCTCGCTAATGCTAAAGCTACCTCACGTCTACCTGCCTGCCTTTCATCAGCGCAGACAATGGAGCGGTTCTGTAGAGCTTGCTAACGCTCATGCTACCTCACGTCTACCTGTCAGTCTGCTGTTCATCAGAGCAGATAGTGGAGCGGTACTGTAGAGCTCACTAACCTGAACACTAACGTTAAGGGGCCGTTC
>JAODXP020003222.1:22500-25000 GCA_027497455.2 Sardinella longiceps
GTATGTAGGCATTATGCAGCTCAAGAAGGGAATGGATTTCCTGTTGTTTTTCTTTGGGGAAACGCTGCATTTTGGGCAGCATATCTGTAACTTGGTGTGCCTCTCTTCTTTTGCACAGGGGTGGATACACACATGTGGTACACACACTCATTCATTCATTCGTTCATTCATTCATTCATTCATTCACTGAATGATCAGTAGTCCAGTCCCGGATTCACTACCCAGTAAAAGAGAAACCCTTATGTATCAAACTAATATGAAACGTTTACACAGAAAAACTCATGTATCAAACTATGAAAGGTTTCCAAACTTGCACAAACTTGCATGAAAAAGAAAAGAATGAGAAAAGAATGAGAAAAGAAACAGAGTTGTAATTTATGATATTCCTCAACATGAATGGCCTGTTACACGACCTACATGTAAACTGGTATTTAAATGCAGTTCAGGCAAAGCAATCAGGAACAAGAATACCTCAAATGGTCTTTAGTTCTCCAAATGACCCATTACTGTACACGCACGCACGCACGCACACACACACACACACACACACACACACACACACACACACACACACAAAGACACACACCTGTTCTTTCCAAATGTCCCTAGGTCCCACACTAAGGATGAGCTGAGAATCATCATTAAGAATCCCATCTGTGCTTTTCACACGTAGCACGTAGCGTAGCGCAGCTTTATTGGACTCATGGAGCAGAGGGCTCTCCACGGACCCCCCCCCATAATCACAGCACAGATTTAAAGGAAAGCTCCGGAGTGAATTCAAGCATAGCCCTGTTGAACAAGCCTGCTAAATGCACTAGTTAGCGAGTGGAACAAAATCATTTAGAACAGCCTTAACGATTATTAACCCTGATATTGAAATGATGAAACGTCATGGTCAGCCATGGGTAATCATCAGTATTTGCAAGTTTCAGTTGTGGCTGTGTCAAGAGTCGTGACTCCCAATCGTCCCAGATTGAGTCTGTATGTTTGTCTCACTAAATTGCGTTCTAATAGTAAAAGACTTGAGAAAGTCGGTAGGTCTGTTAGATAGATAGATATAGATAGATATACACTTTATTGTCCCAGAGGGAAATTTGTCTTGGACTCAGCACTGCATAAAATGCCCAACAATACAAACACTTTCAGACATACAGTTTGACATAAATACCACATAACAGACAGACACTCCCCATACTCCCTCCCCCAATTGCACACTGCCCATAAATACACGAGGGCGGCCACCTTCGACACCCAGGTTCCTAGTGAGGCGCCAAAAGCCTCACTGCCCACCTCTCGCACTCACCGTCAGGGCCTCTGCTGCGGAGCGTCTCTTTGCATTGCCAGTCAGACGGAGTCGTTGTGGCAGAGCCCTGTAGAAACTGAAAATGTAATATTACTCAATAATGTAATAACTCCCGATACATGAATGAAACTCCTCATAAGTCCTAAAATATGTAATAAAGGAACTGATGATGTAATACAATCGCGATAATGTAATATGGTGCATTTCATAATAATGTAAAAATCGAATACTGGAAATATAATGCAACATTTTATTACATGATCAACATGACGATTTTTACATTATTGAAATGCACCATGCATTATCAGGATTTATTACATTATCAGGTTTTATTACATGCTTTAGGGACTTATGAGGGAGTTGTTATTACATTATCGGGAGTTGTTACATTATTGGGTAATTATGTCATTATGCCAGGTTCTACAGGCCCATTCGACCCCCTCGTCGATAATCCTCTGAGTGATTTGTTCTTTGACTGTATGGGGAATTCTGGGGGACGTGTGCAGCAGACACGTTATGCTTCATAGTCACCACATAGTCTATTATTATGTCTCCATATCCTACTTCTGCTCATTGCTGGCAGGTAGTTTGTTCTTACTATGCAATCTGTAATGTGTTATCTGACTGCAAGGCTGTCTCTTTAAGGCAAGAACTTTGATGATTGCTTATTATGGGATACGCAGCGTTGTTATGTTCAGCGCCATGTTTGAATTAATGGTTAAATGGATGATAAAATAAACGACACGCCGTTGCATGCTCAAAAGTAAGAATTGCCTTTTGTCTCTTCGCACTGCAATTTCCACACTATGTTGATGTTATACTCAGCTTAGCACGGAATTTTCACTAAACATTTGGCAGAAGTTCTCTGTAAGCCTTTTCCACATTATTGCCACATTTTACCATTCATCCATACCACCATAAGATAGATAGATAGATATAGATAGATATACACTTTATTGTCCCAGAGGGAAATTTGTCTTGGACTCAGCACTGCATAAAATGCCCAACAATACAAACACTTTCAGACAGTTTGACAGTCTGATCCAAATTATTTTATTCTTCCCGATGTCAAATTATTTTTTTCTTCCCGATGTCTTTGTGTTTCTGGCGTGGTGTTCCCAGCTTTACGGCCGATTCACACACAAACCTGTGCGTGAGCGGCGCGTAAGCGGTGCGGGCGCGGTTTTGGGGCGATTT
>JAODXP020003225.1:20000-27500 GCA_027497455.2 Sardinella longiceps
TGTACTGTGTGTGTGTAAGTGTGTGTGTGTGTGTGTGTGTGTGTGTTAGGACCTACTCGGCTCAAAGTAGACCTAAACATAAAGGGGAAACCACTCGTAACGATCGTTTAAATGTAATAATTTATTGACATAAATAGAAAAAGGTCAGTATAGTGTTTAAAAGTAAAGTGTAGTGCAGAATGTGTCTAGGGGTAAAATGTGAAACAAAACATAAAGGCGACGACGGGAGCGGGAGAGACCAGCCAGGGTAAAGCCCCCCAAAAGACGGAAGCATAGGGCTGCGCAGAACTCCCTGCCAGCTCTGCGTCCGGGCAGGAATGGTGGAGAGAGAGAGGGAAGTTGCCGCAGATCCAGCCCTCTTATGGTCCGACGCCATTACGCGGAGGCGCCACCCCCATGCTCAGCGGCCCTGATTAAAACAAAGACAGCACTGGAGACAATAGAAGGGGCGGAGCCCCAAATAAGTATGCAGACCTGAGTCATAACCCTGTGGGTCCTAACACTCCCTCCCCCTTAAAACAGAGGCCCATGCAAATGGACTCTGCAATAGCTCAATAACTAAATAACAAAAATCAAATAAACTGAAATGAATAAACAAATAAATAACATTGCATTAAATGGCATAACAATCTGTCACCACAATCCAATATTGTGCACTAGTCAAAATGTGCAACTAGCTGGCAACACCAACCACCACCAAAGTGCTTTTGACCCATCTCAATCCCCCCCTTCCCCCATCCCAAACCTCTACTTCCTGCGCCACCAGCAATCCAGGGCCCTTGGAGAGCAATTTAAGGAAATAGCGACAGAAAGAAGGAACAAGAGGAACCAGAAGAGGAGGAGACACAAGACAAGTTAGCACAGTTATTACATATCCTCACAGGAGCGGGACAATGCGTCTGCAACCACATTGTCCACACCCCTGATGTGGCGAATGTCTAAATGGTACGGCTGTAAGAATAAAGCCCAGCGCATAAGCCGCTGATTTGGATTGTGTAGTGTGTGCAAGAACGTCAGTGGGTTGTGATCGGAATATACAACAATGGGCTGCACCCCACTTTCCAAATAAACCTCAAAATGCCTCAAGGCCCACACCAGAGCCAAGGCCTCTTTCTCGATGGTGGAATAGTTTACTTGGTGCTTGTTAAACTTCTTGGAGAAGTAGCACACCGGACGGTGTACACCCTCCTCGTCATCTTGTAATAAAACTGCCCCAGCACCCACCTGACTGGCGTCTACCTGGAGTTGAAAAGGCTTATCAAGCCTAGGAGCCGCCAGCACAGGTGCTGTACTGAGCAGCCGCTTAACATTTTCAAAAGCGTGCTTGCATCCTTCAGACCACACAAACTTGGCCCCTCCCTTAAGGAGGTCCGTGAGCGGACTAACGACAGTGGAGAAGTTACTACAGAACCCCCTGTAGTAACCTACCATTCCCAAAAACCGCTGAAGTTCTTTTTTCGTAGCAGGCGGAGGAAAACCGTCAATGGCCAGGACCTTGGCCCGCACTGGACAAACCTGACCCTGGCCTACTACCTTCCCAAGGTAGACTACTGTGGCGCGAGCAAATTCACATTTAGCCAAGTTCACAGTTAATTTTGCCTCTACCAGGCGCTCAAACAAAGCTCGTATGCGGGCTAGATGTACGTCCCATGTATCACTGTGTACCACGGCATCATCTAAATACACTGCACATCCATCAAGACCGGAGATGACCATATTCATTAAACGTTGAAAAGTTGCGGGGGCGTTACGCAACCCAAAACTCATAACGCGGTACGAATATAAACCGGACGGAGTGACGAATGCAGATATCTCCTGAGCACGTGGAGTGAGACGAACTTGGTAGTACCCCTTTAAGAGGTCGAACTTGCTAACGTAGCGTGCTGCGCCTACCTGGTCTACACAGTCGTCTACCTGGGGGAGTGGAAACGAATCTGGCTTCGTCACACTGTTTACTTTGCGGTAGTCCGTACAAAAACGGAAGGTGTTGTCTGGTTTACCCACAAGCAAACAGGGTGACGCCCAGCTGGAAAAAGACGGCTCAGCTAAACCGTTGTCCAACAAATACTGGACCTCACCATCCATGACCCGGCGCTTCTCTGGACCGACGCGATAGAAACGCTGGCGTACAGGTGGAGAATCGCCTACGTCAATGTCGTGCTGTATGAGGTCAGTACAAGTAGGTGTATCTGAAAACAAAGGTTGAAAAGACAAAATTAATGCTTTAAGCTCTGCACTCTGCTCAGAAGAAAGGTGACCCACCAAGCTATCCAGACTAGCCAATGTCTGCGAATTCTTAAGCCTAGGCTGCAGCACTGCATCAGGGCCATCGTCATCCACCTCAGCTGCCACCATCAGTGGATTAGATGGCACCCCAGCGACTGCAGCTACTGCAACAGATGAAACACCATCCCCTGGACCAGGACCTGATGAATAATAGGGCTTAAGCAGATTTACATGAAGCACCTGCGTGGATCGCCTCCGCTCTGGAGTAGCTAACAAGTAGTCACATGCAGACAGTTGTTTCACAACAGAGTATGGACCAGAAAACTTTGCACAGAACAGGTTACCAGGCATTGGCAAGAGTGCCAAGACCTGGTCACCTGGACTGAAAACACGCTCAACAGAGGATTCATCGTACCTCTCCTTCATTTTCCCTTGAGCTTTACTTAGGTTGTCACTGGCCATCTTCCATGCCAGTGTCAACCTGCGTCGGAAACCCAGGACATAGTCAATGACGTTGACAGGAGGTTTGGCATCTTCCAAACCATCCTTCAACAAGGACAAGGGACCACGCACTTGATGGCCAAACACCAGGTCATTGGGACTGAAACCTGTGCTATCCTGCACCACCTCACGTGCCGCTAACAGCAGCCAAGGAACACCCTCTTCCCACTCCCTACCTAGCTCAAGACAGTAGGCACGCAGGAGAGACTTGAGCGTACCATGAAAACGCTCCAGCGCCCCCTGGCTCTGTGGATGAAACGGGCTACTTAACTTCTGCTTCACACGAAGTTGTTTCAAGATGTTACGAAACATTTTAGAAGTGAAATTGGTACCCCTATCACTTTGAATCACTTTCGGGATGCCAAATATTGAGATGAACTGAGTGAGTGCTTTTACCACTGATCTTGTTGTGATTCTTCGAATGGGATAGGCCGCAGGATAACGTGTGGACTGGCACATAACTGTCAACAAATATTCGCACCCCGACTTAGATTTTGGTAGTTTGCCCACACAATCAATGATAAGGTGTTCAAAGGGCTCACCTACAGCTGGTATTGGACACAGGGGCACTGGCTTAATCACCTGATTAGGTTTTCCTGCCATCTGACATATGTGACAGGTCTTAATAAACTGAGCCACATCCCTTTTTATCCCTGGCCAGTAGAAATGTTGCAACAGCCGCTGGTAAGTCTTACGGACACCAAAGTGACCTGCCACCTCACCATGCGCTGTCTGCAAGACCACACCACGAAACTGCTTAGGTATCACTATCTGTACCACAGGGTCTACAACATCCCCGCTACATTGTGACCACTTACGTACCAACAGATCATTCACAAGACCATACCCATTAGCTGCACTCCTCATCTCATCTTCTGACATAGCACCAGTTATCAACTCAGCCAACTCTTCATCATCCTTCTGCGCTGCCACCACTTCCTCACGGGACAGAGTCGTGGGTAAGGCAGGCAAATAAAAACCAGCACGGTCCCCATCCAACCCCTCAGATGCTTTACCACTCTCCTGGGCCTGACTCATAGAACGAGTCACCGCGCAGGAGGTGAAAACTTCAGGAAATTCAGCAGCACACTGATCAGACTCCAGAGGCACAACAGACTTAGTGTTAACAACAGGTGGCGGCGGCACCTCAGGCCACACCAAACCCCCTGCTAAATTGTTGCCCATGATGACATGAACGCCCTCTACAGGCAGCGAAGGCCTAACAGCTAACACCACCTCCCCTTTAACACGCTCCGACTCCAGGGCTACACGATGTAATGGGACAGAAATTGTGTGCATCCCGATACCCCGGATAAGAACACTAGTCCCCGTATCAGAACTGTCAGAAAAGGGCAAGATAGACTCCAAAACAAAAGACTCAGAGGCGCCGGTGTCGCGTAAAATATGAACTGGAATTTTCTTATCACCACCAATCAGTGACACAAACCCTGTTGTAATGAATGGGCCATAACCGCCATCAGAGCAGTCTAACATAGACTCAGAGAGCAACACTTCCCTGACTGTGTCTGTGCTCTCACTCACTGACACAGTCACAGCGGCATCACTCCTAGGAGAAACACTCTTCGTAGACACAAAAGGAATGGACTGGGCAGCGCACCCTGTAGGTTTTACTTGGAACTTGCTACGTTGTTTTGCCCGCAACTCAGGACACTCATTTTTCCAGTGACCCTTAGCTAAACAATATTTACACACATCATGTGCCTCAGGCTTTCTCCTGTCACTAGGATCATGCTTGGGTCCACTGAAACGACGAGGACGAAATTCCTCCCTCTGAGGGCGAAACTCCTCCCTTTTAGGACGAAATTCCTCCTTTTGAACATAACTGCTCTGCTTATGCGTCAAAATGTATTTGTCCGCCAATACAGCAGCTTCCCCGGCATTTTTAACATTATGTTCGTTTATATATGTAGCAATACGGTCTGGTATGATGTTTTTAAATTGTTCCAACACTACAAGATCACACAAGCCTTTAAACGTGTCTATGGCCTCAGATGTGCGCCAGCGGTTAAAAAGTGCAGTCAGTTCACGCGCTACCTCCAAATGTGTGTGTTTTTCAGTTTTACGCCAATTTCTGAACTTTTGTCGGTATGCTTCAGGGACTAATTCATACGCCTTCAGAATAGAATCCTTGACTGTAGCATAAACTTTTCTTTGAACTACGTCCAAAGCGATGTAAGCCTCCTGAGCTTTGCCTGATATAACACTTTGCAAAAGTAAAATGCGCTCTGCATCGTTCCAGTTGTGATCAGTTGCCAAAATTTCAAATAAAGAAAAAAAAAGGTCGGGATCACGCTCATTGAATCTCGGTAGGAGCTTAATCATATTTGACAAGTTAAGTTCAAAAGGTAATCGACCCTGTTGATGAGAGGAAGAGCCTCCGACACTGCCACTCGGTGCTCTCCCCTCTGTCAACAGTCTAATACGCTCTTCTTCTTGCTCAAGTTTCTTACGTTCAAGCTCTCTATCCTTTTCACGTTCTTGTCTCTCTTTTTCGCGTTCCTCCCTCTCTTTTTCCCATCGAATGTTGTTTGCTTCCCTTTCCTTTTCACGTTCTTCTTTTTCCTTCTCGCGTTCGAGTTCTCTTTCCCTTGCCATTAATTTGTCGCGCTCTAATTGCATCTCCATTAACTTTAACTGTTGATCATAAGTTAACATTGTGGTTGGCCCAACGTCTGTGCGCGCAGGCGCCGACGATGCGCCAGGACTAGACCGCCCAGACAACGGATTATCGGACAGTACGTCCTTTTCACGTAGCTGCTCCATGACAAATTTAAACAGATCGTCTTTTTTAATGCCTTTGGGAATATCCCCGTCAATCTGATAATGCGCTGCAACCTGCAGCAAATGCTCTTTGGTTAAAGCTTTCAATTTGTTCACGGATGGAGTAGCCAAAAACAAGATAACTTTATCATCCATCGCAACAAAGCAGACGACGAAAAAGTATAAGCCTACCGCAACACTCCACGTTCAGTGCAGTAAACAGTAACGTTGCACAAGCCAAATATGTTATGCCATTAACACGTTAATGTTACAAATCAAAACTAAACAATTCAAACCAAACAAAAAGTGTATGCAAGCTCTCTCTCAATGCCCATGGAAAAAAAACAAACCCCAAGCAAACACGTCTGTTACCATAAAGGTGACTTCCCGACACAAACGAAAGGACTACTAATATTTTAGAAAACTTGGAGCAGCCCAGCATCTAAACCCCCCTCAAAAGAAAACCCTATTTCCAATACCTGCGTCTTCACGTGCCCCCGCGATTGAACTCTAAAGTTCCCCCCCGTTCGACACGCAAAAACAACAAATAAGCAGAAAAAAAAGTAAAACTTTTGAGCGTCTCACCTACGGCTGGGTGTGCACATTGCTCCAGAATCCAATCCACTAATATTTCTCTTTGTTTGTAGCAGGAACCACCGAAAACTTCAGCCCGACGTGTGCTCACAAAAAGTTTGTAAAACAGGCCGAAACTGAATGAATGACGTGAGACTGGGAATCCCACCATACGTCGCATTCAAACAAACCAATCACGAAACGTTACAAGGGAATCCCCAATAAACAACTGCCAATAACGTTGCTCTAACAGCTAATAACGTTACTCGACAAAAATAGCAGCCGACACTTGCTCCTAATAGCAAAGTAGACGCCCTACTAACACTATCGCAAACTTAATCAAAAGAACAAAAAGACTTACGCGATTTCCAGGTCAAAAGGACCGGACGAACCCTCATGTTAGGACCTACTCGGCTCAAAGTAGACCTAAACATAAAGGGGAAACCACTCGTAACGATCGTTTAAATGTAATAATTTATTGACATAAATAGAAAAAGGTCAGTATAGTGTTTAAAAGTAAAGTGTAGTGCAGAATGTGTCTAGGGGTAAAATGTGAAACAAAACATAAAGGCGACGACGGGAGCGGGAGAGACCAGCCAGGGTAAAGCCCCCCAAAGACGGAAGCATAGGGCTGCGCAGAACTCCCTGCCAGCTCTGCGTCCGGGCAGGAATGGTGGAGAGAGAGAGGGAAGTTGCCGCAGATCCAGCCCTCTTATGGTCCGAGCCATTACGCGGAGGCGCCACCCCCATGCTCAGCGGCCCTGATTAAAACAAAGACAGCACTGGAGACAATAGAAGGGGCGGAGCCCCAAATAAGTATGCAGACCTGAGTCATAACCCTGTGGGTCCTAACAGTGTGTGTGTGTGTGTGTGTGTTTGCGTGTGCGTATGTGTGTGTGTCTGTGTCCTATCCAGCTTTATTTGCCTTTTTGTTGTGCTGGTTGGTATTACTACGCCAAAAAAAATAGTTCCAGATAATAGATAAAGATAAAGATAAGATTAATTTTTTTTTTTGGAATATCAACAGACACCACTAACCAATTGGTGAGCAGCATATGTTTTAAAGTTGTTTTAAGGACATTATCGGACATGCACAAAGCAAGCCATTCTGAAGCAGAAAAGGAGGGATTCTAAATGAGCCAAAATGTCAAAGTTTTGGTGTGAATGATTCTACTTCATCTTAGACAGTCCAGACTGAAGTCTGGTGCATTAGCATTGGCTGCATTTAGAGTAGCAGAATGCTAGTTAGTCAGGGGAAAAAACTGCTTACAGAATGAGAAATGTAATGGTCAGATGTGTTAATAAATTTCATTTTTGATTGAAATCCATGTCGAAGTTGCTTAAAATAAAATGCAATCTGTGATATTTTTTCCCTAAATATGTGAAAATTACACATTTAGCCTCATGCCTCATATCGCC
>JAODXP020003225.1:30000-31357 GCA_027497455.2 Sardinella longiceps
ACACACACACACACACACACACACACACACACACACACACACACACACACATTCACATACACACACACACAAATACACACACACACAGACACACACACACACACACACACACACACACACACACACACACACACACACACACACACACACACACACACACACACACACACGCACATACACACACACACACACACACACACACACACACACAGAATCAAGAATGTGATGATAGTACTGTAAGTGGCAAGTGAGAGTGGAATATAATATAGTAATTCCTGTGTGTTTGTGTTCATGAGAGAGAGAAGGCATTCAGAGGCTCACACACACACACACACACACACACACACACACACACACACACACACACACACACACACACACACACACACACAACATACACACAGAATCATATATCATTCCTCTGTGTGTGTATTCATGAGAGAGATAAGGCATTCAGAGGCTAATGTTGAAGTGAAGGAGTTTAGATTGCAAGACAGCATTATCTCTGTTCAGCAATAATAGTCAGCACTGAGCAGGCATATATATACTGCAGCATTTTAGTTCAGTACACACACACACACACACACACACACCACACACACACACACACACACACACACACACACACACACACACACACACACACACACACACACACACACACACTCACACACACACACACACACACACACACACATAGACACACATTCACTCACATACTGTACACTCACTCTCTCTCACACACTCTCTCTCTCTCTCTCTCACACACACACACACACACACACACACACACACACACACACACACACACACACACACACACACACACACACACACACACACATAGACACACATTCACTCACATACTGTACACTCACTCTCTCACACTCTCTCTCTCTCTCACACACACACACACACACACACTCACTCACATACTGTACACTCGCTCTCTTACTCTCTCTCTCTCTCTCTCTCTCTCTCACACACACACACACACACACACACACACACACACACACACACACACACACATACACACAGCTCAACACAAAGCAGCCAGCTAGGGATAAACAGACAGGAGACTCCATAGTGTGGGCTTTGAAGTCAGATTTCACTTTAAAGGCAATACCTGACAGATCTCTCTCTCTCTCTCTCTCTGTCTTGTCTCTGTGTGTGTGTGTGTGTGTGTGTGTGTGTGTGTGTGTGTGTGTGTGTGTGTGTGTGTGTGTACAGGTACGTAAGATCATCCGTGTGTGTAAGGGCATCCTGGAGTACCTGACAGTGGCAGAGGTGGTGGAGAGTATGGAGGACCTGGTGACCTACACAAAGAACCTGGGACCGGGTGGGTACACACACA
>JAODXP020003227.1:10000-12500 GCA_027497455.2 Sardinella longiceps
AGAAGCGATATCTCCTTTTCTAGAAAAAAACAAGGATTTTGATGAAAACTACCCACTGTTTAGCTTGGGATTTCTCAGGAACGGAGGCATGTAGAAATAAACGGTTTTCACCCACTGAGAGCTCAGAGTCTTACCTTTCAAATGACCCATAGTATGTGTCCATAGCTATAACACAGAATACGCTGTGGCTCTATAAAAATAGGCAACAGTGGCCTGGATTGCTGGCACTCTGGGCCAAAGCTTGTTAAAAACACCTGGCATTCAAACTGTTAAAATGATTGGATGTTGTTTTTCCTGTCCTGCTCGTTCCACATGTGACTAACAAATTTTATTTTTTGTGTGGGAGGATTTTAGTAATTGTTTGGAATCGAGGTGTGAATGTTATTTTAATCAATATAGCAAAAAGTGCACTAGGACAGCATCACATACCCGCCTTTTACACACCTGTTTGAAACAAGTCTTTGTTCAATGTTGTTTTTGTGAATCGATCAATTGTGAATAGTGAATAAAATAGTTACAATTGTGAATCGAATCAAGTTGCAATCCACCTTAGTTTGTTAGAAAACACTACAAACAATGTGGTTATTTGTTACCCGGAGGCAGAAATCATCACAGCTCATAACCTAACCAGATATGATCATAGAGATAAGTCAAGTTATCCTAAAAAAAATAAATAAATGGCTTGATCACCTTGATATTAACTTGATATTCATGATATTGTTCGCAAACAACATTAGCATGTAGCTAAGTAGCCCATTAGCCCTGTTACCTAAAAGCTTGGCTAAGCTTAGGAACACAACGGAATAGGAGCATACGTCAAATCACAGATCAAGATATTATTCTTTCTAAATCAATGCTTTGAATATAGGATCGATTCATTTCCCTCTACGTTTTTCACTTAAGCCAAGCGAGAGATGTGCAAATGTCTGTAGAAAAGTAGACTTTATCCAGTAGGACTGTTCTGTTCTATCCCAAACTCTCTGTCTGTTCCATCTACGCTCTGTCCCAGTCGCAATGAGTGCATGTGTGTGCTGAGCTCTGTCAAAAACTCCACCAGTACATGAGTGTGAGCGCTCACAAGAACCCCCCTGTGAATCAGTGTGTTTAGTCCCAATCTCCGTGAGTGTGTGGGTCATATATGCAACACTTTGGTGCCTACTGGCACACATGCAGCTCTTCCCTTCAGCATCCACTCTTCTCCTTGTTCCTCAGTTCCTCCGTTCTGTAGAACCACACAAACTCTAGACTAGGAACATAGAACCGGGGGCTTGCAGGGCCTGAGATGAGGACCTAAAAGAGAACCATAGAGGGAAAGAACCATGAAAGTGGTTTGTGTCTGATTCTCTGCCCTGGTTCCACTGTTCTCTCTTCCTCTTCCACGGTTCTCAAATCCTCCTCTTCATATCAGTTCTGTACATGTAGTTCTGCGTCGGCCTCTCTGCTCCGGTTCCCCAGGAGACGATCGGTTCCGCTGACACTGAGCAGATGGGCCTCAGATGGCTGCCCAGCGATTGCATGCCAACACAACATGACATTTACACACACACACACTCTCTCTCTCTCTCTCTCGCTCTCTCACACACACACACACACACACACACACACACACACACACACACACAGTCAGCGCTAGCAGCAGTAGGGGTGCTACATGCTGATCATCAGTGAGGGAAGACACACTTGAGGCACAGGCTGGTACTCCCCCACCCACACACACACACACACACACACACACACACACACACACACACACACACACACCCAAGGCTGCGTCCCTGTGGAACGGAAGAGTGACTTGACACGAGAGACAGGAGTGGGAGGAACTCATTTTAATGACAAGGGCTTTCCTCCAATGACAGAGCAGAACAGGGAGTCAAAGAGGCTTTCCTCCAATGACAGAGCAGAACAGGGACTCAAAGAGAACCATGTACAAAGTGGCCATAGAAAAGGGGCGGTTCTCCCACCGCTATCTGAAAATGGGGAGGCAACACTACAACAGGGACAGGGCCTGCGGTACTGCAATAAGCACACACACACACACACACACACACTCTCACACACACACACAGAGTTAATTCAGCAAGATATCCAAAGCTATACATAAATAAATAATAGGGAAAGCAAATCCATAGCGGTAAACAGGAGCTCAGTCAGTTCGCTTCAATATAAACTCCACAGGATATTCTTAGCAGGACTGGACACTAGCGTTCTCCATGCTGGTCTTAGCCGGACTCTATGCGCTCCAGGAGCTCTCCTGATGGATCTGATTAGCCTTCTGGTCTTAGCTCGACATTAGCGTTCTTTGCTAACGGATCTGATTACTGGTCTTAGCTGGACTCTAGCGCTGTGTGCTAACGGATCTGATTACTGGTCTTAGCTGTACTCTAGCGCTGTGTGCTAACGGATCTGATTACTGGTCTTAGCGCTGTGTGCTAACGGATCTGATTACTGGTCTTAGCTGGACTCTGGACTCTAGCGCTCTCATTGATGTTCTTAGCAG
>JAODXP020003227.1:25000-27500 GCA_027497455.2 Sardinella longiceps
CCTGCCAAACACACACACGCACGCACGCATGCACGCACACACACACACACACACACACACACACACACACACACAGAAATTCAATTGACTTTATTTGTAGAGTGCACAAATACAATAAATTGTCTCACGGCGCTATACAGACAGTACGGGGAGCGGAGCACCAGGTGCTGTAGAGAACTTGGACAATGAGAGGCTCTTAACCTTAGCAATACGTAACTTGTAATCATGCTTACGTTCAGTTACGTATTGCTAAGGTTAAGAGCCTCTCTCATTGTCCGTTCTCTACAGCACCTGGGTACTCCGCTCCCCGTACTGTCTGTATAGCGCCGTGAGACAATTTATTGTATTTGTGCACTCTACAAATAAAGTCAATTGAATTTCTGTGTGTGTGTGTGTGTGTGTGTGTGTGTGTGTGTGCGTGCATGCGTGCGTGCGTGTGTGTGTTTGGCAGGAGAGTGTGGACCTAGGTGAGATCATGTTCTCCCTGTGCTACCTGCCCACTGCTGGACGCCTCACACTCACCGTCATCAAGTGCAGGAACTCTCAAGGCCATGGACATCACTGGCTACTCAGGTATGACATCACTGTGACATCACTGGCTACTCAGGTATGACATCACTGTGACATCACTGGCTACTCAGGTATGACATCACTCACTCACTGTGACATCACTGGCTACTCGGGTATGACATCACTCATACACAAGGACATGACTGGCTACTCAGGTATGAAATTACTCATGTCTGTGACATCACTGGCTAGTCAGGTACAACATCACTCATTCACTATGACCTCACTGCCCAGTCAGGTATGACATCACTCATTCACTGTGACATGACTGGCTACTCAGGTATGATAGCCTATTACTCACATCTGTGACATCACTGGCTAGTCAGGTACGACATCATTCATTCACTATGACATCACTGACTAGTCTGGTATGACATCACTCACTTACCACTACATCACTGGCTACTCAGGTATGATATCACTGACCTACCACGACATCACTCATTCATTGTGACATCACTGGCTACCAGTGTTGGGCAGTAGCTAGCTACAAGTAGTGAAGCTACTAGTTTAACTACATTTCTGAGTAGCTTGGCTGTAGTGTTGCTATTTTCTGAAACTGATAGCTTTTCAGTAGTGTAGCTACTTTTTGGCCATGTAGTGTGGTAGCTCTCCCATAAGCTACATTTTCAGGGCATCAGTTCAAAACAGCAAATCATTTATCAAGGCCATTCACAGAGGATCAGTTCTTTACAGTACTGTGATGCATTTATTGCCATAATTCAAAAAAGTGCCCATAATGAAAACAAAATCAATTGTGTCTTCTATCATGTGTCAATTTTATGTAATTAATTATTTCCCCTGCCAAGGAGGTTATGTTTTTGCCGGCGTGTGTGTGTCTGTGTGTCTATCTGTGTACAACATAACTTGAAAAGTGCTGCATGGATTTGGATGAAATATTCGGACAATGTGTGTATTGGGATGAGTAAGAACTTCACTAGGCCTAGGCCTTTTCGGAGTATTAAAAAGTAGCTTCACTAATAGTTAAGCTACTTCTGACATTTTTTCAAAGCTTAGCTTGCTACATTTTGTCTTCCAGTAGCTTTGGTGTAGTGAAACTTCATATAATGTGGAGTAACTGGTAGCTAAGCTTGCTACATTTACTGAGTAGCTTGCCCAACACTGCTGGCTACTCAAGTATGACATCACTCACAAACATAAGTGAGGCAATCTACACATATAGTTAGCTAGTTAGCTTGGTTTGGTTAACATTAGCAGATGTGCCCTGTCTTTAATTTTGCAATAGCCTAGATATAATGATGATGTATGTGTAGTGATGTATGACAATATAAAGGTTTAAATTCTGTATTGCACAGACAAGGTAAAGGTGCAGTGCAAGTAAAGCGAGACAATGTTGCGTGTCTGTACATGTTCTTATCATCAGATCTTAGCGTTATTACTGTCTTTACAGATGAGCTGATCATTATGGCTGTCTTTCCATATGATCTTACCGTTATTACTGTCTTTCCAGATGAGCTGATCTTATCGTTATTACTGTCTTTACATATGATCTTATCATTATGGCTGTCTCCATATGACAGCTGATCTTATCGTTATTACTTTCTTTACATATGATCTTATCATTATGGCTGTCTCCATATGACAGCTGATCTTATCATTATGGCTGTCTCCATATGACAGCTGATCTTATCGTTATTACTGTCTTTCCATATGACAGCTGTATCTTAGCATTATGGCTATCTTTAAATATGATCTCAGCGTTATGGCTATCTTTACATATGATCTTAGCGTTATGGCTATATTTCCATATGACAGCTGAAACTTGGCCTCAATAACAGCATGATTCAGAATGTGACGTGCTGTGTGCCGTCTTTAATATGTAGTGTTACGCTTTTATCTGCTCAAACTAGGTCAGCTTATTAAAGCAGGCGAGGTCATGGGTTCCTCTCCTTGGATTGGATCACACACA
>JAODXP020003227.1:30000-32011 GCA_027497455.2 Sardinella longiceps
GTCTAACCAGATATTTTAGCGTATTTCTGAGATTCTTTGTCAAAAGTTGCTCAAAATTCTTGAGATTCTTGCAGATGTCATTTCCTTTCTACACTATTGATTTTGTCATGATTTGTAAGTTAGAAAGTCTTTTTTTATGACGTTTTCTATGATTATTTGATGTCACACCAAATGACATGGTGTCACACCATATGATGAAATGCACCAAACCACAATGTGTCGGCAAAAAAAAAAGGTATTTCATGAAAATTAAATCATTAACAATGAATTTTGAAGTCCACTAACAAGAAATTTAGGAATAACATCTATTTTTTAACTGCATATTACATGTGAAACATGGTGACATGGGGGAAAAAATGGGAAAGGGAAATATAAATTGTACAGGTCCTATCCTTATCACAGATTTAATATATTTCATATATGATTTTTAAATTGAACTCGTGTTTTTACATATATTTCAATATAAAAATGCAATTTGGTCATAGAGTGTGACAGAAATGTCATATAGTGTGACTGAAAAAATAACACATGTACAATGTCCCAATGTAATAACAATGTAATAACAATGTCACTCCATATGACATAGTGTCACTCAATATGACATTTTGACAGTTTATCTAATTTATTAGAAAACTAAATACAGCTAGATATTATTTAGCATGCAACTGACCACATGGCAGCAATGCTTTCTAAGAATTCATAAAGAAGATTTGTGAAAAATAATTATTTTTATTGCAAATGATGTCACACCATAAGACACCAATTTTTGGCCACTAGTGGTGATCTCGGCTATGGAGCTTTTTATACAAAAATCTAAAAGGCAGACCTGACCTCCTGACCATGCCAATCACTCCTGACATGCTATTGTAACTTCCTGATTAAGCAGGGTCCGTGACATGGCAGTGATGTCCAAATTAATGCCCGTTGAAAATATAAAATATAGTGTCACACCATATGACGTCCACTGTATGGACAAAATATATTTGATTAGAACTTAGTTGGACGTTATGCATGGGCATCGAAACTTTCTGTGGTTATAGAAAACATCCAATTATTTTATTTGCCTGGTAAAATTTTTAAGTATTTATACTTTATATGAATATATACTCTAATTAGGAAAATCACACGCATAGTGGACAGTCACACCATATGACATTTGTTATGTTTGGATCATTGTTTTATGTCAAAATTTAAATACAACACCAATAATTTTAGTATGCAGGAAGTTGATCCTATCAGACCAACAACATTTCCATATCATTTCTTAACAATTACCATTTTTTATACCTGTGTGACAAAAGGACAGTCTGAATTTTGCTATCCGTCATCCACCCACACACACACACACACACACACACACACACACACACACACACACACACACACACACACACACACACACACACACACACACATACACACACTCACACACACACACACACACACTCACACACACACACACGCACACACACACACACTTCCTCTCCATAGTCACACACACACACACACACACACACACACACACACACACACACACACACACACACTTCCTCTCCATAGTCACACACACACACCCTTCTCTCTCTCCTTTTCTCTCTCTTTATCCGACTTCCTCTTCTATATGTGGCCTATGCCTCGGTCTGTCCCACTGTTTTGTGACACAGGAGCAAAATGTTAGCCTGACATAGCCCATAGCCCATAATATTAGCCTGACATAGTCCACAGCCCATAATATTAGCCTGACATAGCCCATAATATTAGCCTGACATAGCCCATAGCCCATATTAGCCTGACATAGTCCATAGCCCATAATACTAGCCTGACATAGCATATAGCCCATAATATTAGCCTGACATAGCCCATAGCCCATAATATTAGCCTGACATAGCCCATAGCCCATAATATTAGCCTGACATAGCCCATAATATTAGCCTGACATAGCCCATAGCCCATAATATTAGCCTGACTCCACAGCCCATAATATTAGCCTGACATAGCCCATAATACTAGC
>JAODXP020003228.1:5000-10000 GCA_027497455.2 Sardinella longiceps
ATTTGTACGGGATAACGATCTGTAACGTTCTCCGCCTGCCTCTCCGACCATCCATGTACCAAGGTACGAGCAACAGCTGGACACAGTGCTCTAGAACAAACACACATTAACTGTATAGCACACAGTGCTCTAGAACAAGCACACATTAACTGTATAGGACACAGTGCTCTAGAACAAGCACACATTAACTGTATAGGACACAGTGCTCTAGAACAAGCACATTAACTGTATAGCACACAGTGCTCTAGAACAAGCACACATTAACTGTATAGGCAACCGGGCATGGTGCATGGTGCACCCACAGGTGTTGGGGAGGCCCTAATTAAGCGAGATGAACTGGTTTGTTCAATCCGTGTCCATCAGCGGTGCCACAGTGCTCTAGAACAAGCACACATTAACTGTATGCACACAGTGCTCTAGAACAAGCACACATTAACTGTATAGGACACAGTGCTCTAGAACAAGCACACATTAACTGTATAGCACACAGTGCTCTAGAACAAGCACACATTAACTGTATAGCACACAGTGCTCTAGAACAAGCACACATTAACTGTATAGGACACAGTGCTCTAGAACAAACACACATTAACTGTATAGCACACAGTGCTCTAGAACAAGCACACATTAACTGTATAGCACACAGTGCTCTAGAACAACATAGGACACAGTGCTCTAGAACAAGCACACATTAACTGTATAGGACACAGTGCTCTAGAACAAGCATAGCACACAGTGCTCTAGAACAAGCACACATTAACTGTATAGGACACAGTGCTCTAGAACAAGCACACATTAACTGTATAGGACACAGTGCTCTAGAACAAACACACATTAACTGTATAGCACACAGAGCTCTAGAACAAGCATAGGACACAGTGCTCTAGAACAAGCACACATTAACTGTATAGGACACAGTGCTCTAGAACAAGCATAGGACACAGTGCTCTAGAACAAACACACATTAACTGTATAGCACACAGTGCTCTAGAACAAGCACACATTAACTGTATAGGACACAGTGCTCTAGAACAACGTAGGACACAGTGCTCTAGAACAAGCACACATTAACTGTATAGCACACAGTGCTCTAGAACAAGCACACATTAACTGTATAGCACACAGTGCTCTAGAACAAACACATTAACTGCATAGGACACAGTGCTCTAGAACAAGCACACATTAACTGTATAGCATCTATTGACCTACTTTGGATATCACATTCACATTTACAGTATTCACATTTTCTGCCCATAGACGCTGGGTTACGTTTGATCTTACAGTTGGGAACACGTCACTTGATTAGAACAAAAGTTCCCTTATTTATTCACGTTAAACAGTTGGTGGAAACTCACACCTACACACTGTCTCTCTCTCTCTCTCTCTCTCTCACACACACACACACACACACACACACACACATACACACACACACACACGCACTCTCTTTCACACTTACACATCCTCTCTCTCTCCTTCACACACACATTCTCTCTCTCTCTGTCACACACACACACACACACACACACACACACACCTCTCTCTCTCTCTCTGTCTCTCTTTCTCACACACTGTCTATCTCTCCCTACACACTTAGGCTACACACAAATGCTCTCTCTCTCTCTCTCTCTCTCTCTCTCTCTCTCTCTCTCACACTCACTCACACACACACACACACACACACACACACACACACACACAGTCACCTGGTTCCTGCTTTGTGTCCTAGAATCCCACCAGCCCCTCCTCTCTGACTCTATTCTCATGTACTTTATGCTTCACTTTCTCTCTTTTCTTTTCTTCTCTCTCTTGCACTCCATCATTTCACACTCTTCACTCTATGTGTGTGTGTGTGTGTGTGTGTGTGTGTGTGTGTGTGTGTGTGTGTGTGTGTGTGTGTGTGTGTGTGTGTGTGTGTGTTCCTTTCACACTCTTCTGCATAATGCACATAGCCCTCTGATTGAGTTACCATGGCAACTAATTATCATTTCTACCACTTAGCTGAACTTGGCAGCAATTTGAAGGTGTGTGTGTGTGTGTGTGTGTGTGTGTGTGTGTGTGTGTGTGTGTGTGTGTGTGTGTGTGTGTGTGTGTGTGTGTGTCTGTGTGTTGAAAATGTCTCCAGGAGGCATTGGTATGGAGAGTAATAAGCATAGAAAAGATCAGCAGTACAAAACTCTCTTTCTCTCACTGTGTGTGTGTGTGTGTCTGTGTGTGTGTGTGTGTGTGTGTGTGTGTGTGTGTGTGTGTGTGTGTGTGTGTGAATGCATGAGCTCCACTCACATTTCTCTCTTCTTTCTCACTCCATCTCTTTTCTCTCCCTCCATCTGTCCTGTCTCCCTCCATCTCTCCCCCTCTCTCCCTCCATCTCTCCCCCTCTCTTCCTCCATCTCTCCCTCTCTCTTCCTCCATCTCTTCTTCCTCTCCCTCCTTCTCTCCTCTTTTTCTCTCTCCATCTCTCCTCCCTCCATATCCTCTCCTTCCTCACCTTCTCTCTTCATGTCTTTTTTTAGTCATCTCTGTAATCTCTTTCCTTACATTCATCTATTCAATTCAATTCAATTCAATTTTATTTGTAGAGCGCACAAATACAGTACATTGTCTCGCGGCGCTTTACAGACAGTACGGGAAGCATCCATGAGAATCAGGGGCAAGGAAAAACTCCCTCGCTTTGTAAATAGTTTGTTATGTAGGAAGAAACCTTGGGCAGATCCACGCCTCATGGACTCAGCCTACCTGCCTGGGGCCTAATAAAGTATCCGTAAAGTCTGATGCATAGATTGACCATGGTTAACACAAAACAGTATGAGTACTGAATGTAGTCAGAGATGATATACACATAGTTTGTGCGACAGTCAGGGCCAAGGGATGGAGTCAGTAGTTGGAGTGTGGGATTAGTCAGTATTTGGAGTGGGATCAGAGTTCATTGGGTGTTGGTCGCCATCTAAGTAGTGGTCATCAGGGGGCCATCAGGCCAGTTCCATCACGGGCCTCAGAGAAAAGGGGGATGGTCATGGTGTGTGGCTCCGGGGAGGTTGGTCAGCATCCGTAGTGGGGTAGGGTTGGTGGCAGGGAGGTACGGGAGGTTCATCACTCAGCCAGTGCGTCGGGGCAGAGGAGGCAAGAGAAACAAAGAGAAACAGAAACAAGAGGATTAGGCCAATCTAGGAGGATATCACTTCATGATATGTGTCATATAATCTAGCTAGAGTGAGGAGAGGGAGAGAGAGAGAGAGGAGAAAGAGGGTTGTACAGGATGGCAAGTGTGCAGAAGGTGGCAGCACTAGGCTATCGCAGCATAACTAAGGTATGGTACATGGCATCTCACCAACCCAGAAGGGGGTGGTCAGTGGCCGCCTTGGAAAAACAGCAGAGGTAGCCCTCCCAAGAAAGCCCAAGAGGAGTGGTGATATGCCATGGCCCACTCCTAATTATAGGAAATGTCAAAAAGGAAGGTTTTAAGTCTAGACTTAAAGGTATTGAGAGTGTTCGCTTCGCGAATGTAGGGAGGAATAGAATTCCATAGAAGAGGTGCTCGATAGGCAAAAGCTCTTCCCCCAATTGTAGTTTTAGATATGGTCACTTTTTCAAGGAGGCCAGCATTTTGAGATCTCAGAGGTCTTGCTGGATGGTATGGAACAAGTAAATCTGTAATATATGCAGGAGCTAAGCCATTAAGTGCCTTATACGTCATGAGAAGGATTTTGAAGTCAATTCGACTTTTGACAGGAAGCCAGTGTAGAGATGTTAGAATGGGAGAAATATGTTCATATTTCTTAGTTCTAGTGAGTGTTCTAGCTGCTGCATTTTGGATTAGCTGTAGACTTTTAATGCAGGTGTTACTGCACCCTGAGAACAGAGCATTGCAGTAGTCGAGTCTGGAGGTAACAAATGCATGTATAAGTTTTTCAGCATCCTCAAAGGACAGGAACTTCCTAACCTTAGCAATGTTTCTGAGGTGAAAAAATGATGTTTTAGAAATGTGCTTTACATGGCTATTCAGGGAGAGGTCTTGATCAATAAGTACCCCCAGATTTTTCACTTGTGAGCTAAATGAGAGTGTAGGACTGCTAAGTGAGCTATGATGGTGAAGCGAGGTGTCCTTCAGTTGTTTAGAGGCAATCATCATAACTTCAGTTTTATCTGAGTTCAAGCATAAGAAATTTTTTTTTTTTGACATCCAAACTTTAATGTCTTCAAGACAGGCATTAAGTTTGGTTGTCGGAGTACAGTCGCTAGGCTTCATAGAGAGATAAAGCTGTGTATCATCTGCGTATGAGTGAAATGCAATGCCATGTTTCCTAATGATTTCATCATTAGGTAGCATATATAGAGAGAATAGTAGGGGGGTAGCATATATAGAGAGAATAGTAGGGGGCCCAGTACTGAGCCTATGCGAACGCCATATTTAACTTTAGCATGATAAGATGAGACGTTGTGAGCATGTACAAATTGGTATCGATCAGTGAGGTAGGATTTGAACCAAGCTAGTGCTGAATTTCTAATGCCTATCGTATGTTCGAGTCTGTGTAGTAGGATATCGTGGTCAATGGTGTCAAAAGCTGCACTAAGATCAAGTAAGATTAATATGGATACATTACCATTGTCCATGGAAAGAAGGAGGTCGTTGAAGACTTTAACTAAGGCTGTTTCAGTGCTGTGATTAGCTCTAAATCCTGATTGGAAGACTTCCTGGATTTTGTTTTCGTCTAGGAAGCGACAAATTTGTTTGAACACAATTTTTTCTAGAATTTTGGATATAAAAGGAAGGTTGGATATAGGTCTGTAATTAGCCAGAACATCAGGGTCAAGGTTTGTTTTTTTAATCAATGGTTTAATGACTGATGTCTTGAAAGTAGTTGGTACATGTCCCGCTAGGAGTGAGCTATTGATAATTTCAAGTAATGTCTCAGCTAGCGGTGTAAAGGCTGCCTTGAGGAGGTGAGTAGGAATAGGATCAAGTAGGCATGTTGACGCCTTCGCTTTAGTAATGAGAGAAG
>JAODXP020003228.1:12500-15000 GCA_027497455.2 Sardinella longiceps
GAAAGGACAAACATAAACAATAAATGAAAAGTTTGGTTCCAAAACGCTATAAAAGCCGTTTTAATCACTTTCAGAAATCATTTTATTACACTTTATTTTTTAAATCTATGAGTGTAACTACTTTTGGGATAAGTTTAGTACTTTTATCATGACAAAATAAAATCAACATAATTGAAGTTTGGTCAATAATTTCTGAAATACACAATTATAAAGCAGGATTTTTCAGTATTTTCGAAAATGGATTTATAGCATTTTGGAATCAAACTCTTCAAATACAACTTATAGTTTGTATCCATTTTCCATCGACAACGGTGCCGTCCATTCTAGTCTGTTGTCCATTTTCCAAAACTAGAGTAGCTGACTAGTCAGTAGCTTAGTCAGCAATGGGAAATAGAGTAGCTGACTAGTTAGTAGCTTAGTCAGCAATGGGAAATTGCTTTGTAACTATAACTGAGAAATTACGGACTCTTATATAGACCATATCAGAAACTGTGTGTGTGTGTGTGTGTGTGTGTGTGTGTGTGTGTGTGTGTGTGTGTGTCTGGCATAGAGGCTTGGAGAAAGTGTGTGTCTATCACAGAGGAATGAAACGAGTGTGTGTGTGTGTGTGTGTGTGTGTGTGTGTGTGTGTGTGTGTGTTGTCACGGCTTGGCTCAACAGCCGTGGCAAAGAAGGACGCAGCGCAAGCAAAATAGCAAAAATAAGTAATTTATTAAATAAATAATGAAAAGCCAAAGGCATTGAGAAATCAAATACCGATGGAGTATGGTAGTCAGTAAGGTCAGCGGTGTAAAGTGAGTGCATGGATGTGTGGATAGTATTATGAGGGGTGTTGTGTGTAAAGCAAAAGGGGAGAAAAGGAAGCTCCAAAATGGGAATGGGGGAAACTGCTTTTAAGGACGTCATGGAGACACCGGGCCCAGGTGTCACCAATAATTATGATTGGGCTGCAGGCCGCACCTACGAGACACAGAACACAGAGACAAGACAAACGCAGGCAAGGCCAGCAGACCATCACAGTGTGTGTGTCATATGTAGAAAGCATGAGTGTGTGTGTGTGTGTGAGTGTGTGTGTGTGTGTGTGTGTGTGTGTGTGTCAGGGGCATGGAGAAAGTGTGTGTGTGTGTGTGTGTGTGTGTGGTAAAGAAAGCGAGAGTGACAGGTCAGGCTATTTACTTTAAATCAGTGTGTGTTGAGTTTGGCAGCAGAGCATGCAGCCTCTCACATGTTTAACAGTGGGCTAGCTCGTACACACACACACACACACACACACACACACACACACACACACACACACACACACACACACACACACTCATGTTTAACAGTAGGCTAGCACAAACACACACAGACACACTCACACACTCTCTCTCTCACACACACACACACACTCACTCAAACACATACACACACACTCACACACACACACACACACCTAACATGTTTAACAGTAACTCTTACACACACCTCACACAGGCTCGCACACACACACACACACACATGCATACCTCACACTTTTATTTTATTCTCTGAGTGATGATTCTGATATGACTGTGGTCTTTAGAAACTCACCTATCTAACTCCACTAGTTTACAGTTAAAGGCTAAAAAGTCAGGGAAGAGTCTAGTTATGCTAGTTTAAAGGCTAAAAGTCAGGGAAGAGTCTAGTCTTGCCAGTTTAAAGAGAACCTATGCAAGACTGGCCTTTACTTTGGGTTTGCACTAGGTTTAGGCTCCCATTTTTCACTACAAAGCTCCTCCACGCTTCAAACGCTTCTGAAACGCATTGCTAACCAGTTTACAACTTTATTGTTTGCACTGCCATGGCCCATTACCAGCCAAGTCACCATATCCTACACATGTAGGAAAAAGACCCAAGAACCGGCCGTTATGCGCCTTTGTTTTCTTGGTTTGTTCTGACATTTTTACCAATAGAGCTCCCCCTACAGCTCCCCAAGACTGTATCACCGGCCCGCGGCACCAGTCTTGCATATTCACTCTCTCCGCCCAGAGGAGCTAGAGCGAGGTGAAACAGTCATCAATCAACCCTAAAAAGTGTTGTAGGACCATCGCTTTGACTCTTAACTGGCTAAATCAAGGTGAAATAAGGCAAAATAGTGGCAGAACTTGTCTGTAAAAGGCTAACAAGCAGGCCTATTAGTTATATTCATCTAGTTATGCTAGTTTAAAAGGCTAGTTGTAGGCCTAGGGAAGAAACTACTTATGCTTGTTTAAAAAGGTCTATTGCTTCTCTTCAGTTGACTGAATAGTTTTACATTTCTATTGTCTAATGAAATGTTCTCCCTCATAGCTTGTGTAGTTGTGTGTGTGTGTGTGTGTGTGTGTGTGTGTGTGTGTGTGTGTGTGTGTGTGTCTGTAATGGGAAGGTATCTTGTTATGAAGCTGCTGGGGTTTATTTTGGTGTGCTGTACATTTGGAGTGCATGTTTTAGTGCCCTCCTGATTGAGCACTCGCATTAGTGAGCAACATTTCATCTTACT
>JAODXP020003228.1:22500-25000 GCA_027497455.2 Sardinella longiceps
TAACCCACCACAATTTTTAATGTTATACTGTAGCTAGTGGATAGTATCTAAAGTGGTTTGAAATAGAAAAAGTAAGTATCTAAATCATTGGTTTGAAATGGAATTTTTTTATTAATCTTTCCTCTGCTTTGAGAAAACTGTGGAGCTCTGTCAGAAGTATATTTTTCATGTCGCAGGGCAATGACATCATCAATCACAAATGATCCCTGATTGGTCACCTGTAACATTGATCCTGGACCAACAACTTTGATGTTGATCCTGGATCAGTAATTACTTGGTGATATCAGATCAACCATACACACAGGGTGACATTTGAATCATTGTGTTTTTTATTTGTTTTATTTATACATACATTTATACATTCAGTCATATACATATACAAAGCTTTTGTGTAAGCATGTACCTTTGAGAAGGAAACAGGAAGTGAAAGCCTCACATGTTTGAAGAGGTGAGGCGGCCATTTTGAATAGACCTTTTTGTCAAACTAAGCTGGAGGATACCTGTTTTTTGGATTATTTCTGTCTGTCTTGATATTATTACCAAATGGATTATCTTTGAATTTGGTGGGGTTTTTGCAATCCTGATTTTGGAGTTTTTGCAATTGAAGAGGACTTTGGTGAGATTGATCTTGTTGTTTGTTTCACTGATTTTTGGATTCATATTCACTTTTCTGAAGAGACTTTGTTTTTTTTCTTTTCAAGAGATTGAATTTTGATTTTTGAACGGACTAACCCAGAGACTGGTATATTTAGGCTAACTCTGAATGAGATTGTGCTTATACAAACATACATTTCTGAAACATATTTTTGCAATACTAAAAGCAATTCAACTTCGGAATGTGTTTGGTGTGCTTTATGTTTCATGTCACAGATACGTAATAGTAACAGTCCTAAAAAGTAGAGCTGAACTGTTATACTAATGCTAAGACGAAGAAGCAGAAAACTTGATTTTTTTATTTTTTCTAATTTAATTTTCACGTTCCTCTTCCGTTTACATTAAAGGTAAAGTACAAGTGCCATATTTGCTAGTAGTGCCATGACCAGAACAAGGGCTCGGACACTAATCTAGTGAGCCTCTTGGTAATTCAAACCATGACTATGGATCAGATCATTTGCTGCAGCCGTAAGCATGGGCACTACTACTGTAAGTGCAGTCAGTAAGTGTCTGCTGCAAGATGAGGCATAACAGTCAGTAAGTGTCTGCTGCAAGATGAGGCATAACAGTCAGTAAGTGTCTGCTGCAAGATGAGGCATAACAGTCAGTAAGTGTCTGCTGCAAGATGAGGCATAACAGTCAGTAAGTGTCTGCTTGGCATGGCATGTTTGGCAGATAGGGCTCCTGTGATAAGACTTCAAGCTGGTGTTCTGCTAAACCAAGCAGCAGCATTATTAGTATGGAGCCCATCTCTAAACTACAGGCAAAGTTCCTATAGCAGGGATGTCAGACAGGCCACAATGGAGGCTGCGATGGAGGCTGCAAGAAGGCCATTTCCTGACCCTGTCAGCGTCTAGCTGCCGTAGGCTATTCTCTCCTACAGATTTGCAGTCAGGGTGTGTGTGTGTGTGTGTGTGTGTGTGTGTGTGTGTATGTGTGTGTGGGGCGATATGGCTGACAGCTCTCAGTCTCGAAGCGGAACCCTGCCTGGAGTCTTTCAAGACTGCCCTTCACCATCAGCCCCGTTTGCCCTGTGTGAGTGTGTATGGGATATAAGATACTCTCTCTCTCTCTCACACACACACACACACACACACACACACACACACACACACACACACACACACACACACACACCATCAGCCCTGTTTGCCCTGTGTGATTGTGTATGGGATATAAGATACTCTCTCTCTCTCTCACACACACACACACACACACACACACACACACACACACACACACACACACACCATCAGCCCCGTTTGCCCTGTGTGAGTGTGTATGGGATATAAGATACACACACACACACACACACACACACACACACACACACACACACACACACACACACACACACATACAGTCTAAACCCTGTTCATCAGCACAAGAAACACACACTCACCAGTCAAAGTGCTACATGTGGTTTAATAAAGTGTAGATATCAGAAGTATACAGTACTGTATGTCTTCCGTTTCTACTTTCTACTGCTACAGTGTTGGTTTGAAAGTGTAGGCCTATATATTTAATTACACATTTACAGTCAAAGCCTAATCAGACCTTTTACAATCTAATCCAAATGTATATCACATATATCACCCACAGCTAACGCACACACACATACATTCAGTCTCAACTCTAGTCAGTCCAGGTAACACACACACACACACACACACACACACACACATTCAGTCTCAACGCTAATCAGCCCAGGTAACACACACACACACACACACACACACACACACACACACACACACACACACACACACACACACACACACACATTCAGTCTCAACGCTAATCAGCCCAGGTAACACACACACACACACACACACACACACACACA
>JAODXP020003229.1:5000-7500 GCA_027497455.2 Sardinella longiceps
GTTCGTGATACAGCCCAATTACTTGTATTTGTCCGTGGAATAACATCGGACTTTAAGATCACAGAGGAACTGGCAGCAATGCGGTCAATGAAAGGGACAACGACTGGGAGTGATCTGTTCACCGAGGTAAATGCATGCATGGACACACTGGGGCTGAAATGGAACAAATTGGCAGGTGTCACGACCGATGGTTGTCCAAATCTGACAGGGAAAAATGTCGGACTTTTAAAACGTATGCAAGACAAAGTGACTGAAATTGACGCAGATCAGAAATTGATATTTTTGCACTGTATCATACATCAGCATGTGTTGTGCAAGTCAGTGCTAAAAATCAGTCACGTCGTTGATGTTGTAACTAAAATAGTTAACTTCATCCGGGCACGATCACTGAATCACAGACAGTTCGTCACACTTTTGGAGGAGCATGAGACAGAACATAGTGACATTGGCTACCACACAACCATCAGATGGCTTAGTTTGGGCAAAGTTCTTAAAAGAGTTTGGGACCTGAAAACAGTGATTCAAGAGTTTTGTGAGACAAAAGGCAAAGACTTCCCAGAGCTCTCAGATGAGGACTGGATGGCAGATTTTGCATTTTCTGTTGATGTGACTGCATTGATGAATGAACTGAACACCAAACTGCAAGGCAAGGGACTTTTTGTTCATGAAATGCACAGCTTGGTTAAGGCCTTCATGAGAAAGCTGACTTTTCTCTCAAGCCAACTGGAGAGTAACACTCTCACTCATATGCAAACCCTGAAAGAGGTCAAACCATCAGTTCATCAGCTTCATGGATATTCATCCAAGTTAGAAGCACTGCATGGTGAATTTTCAAGGCGATTTGAAGATCTCTGCGCAATTGAGAATGAAATGCACATGATTTCCTCTCCCTTTACCTGCAGTGTTGAAAATGCTCCCTGTGATGTACAGCTGGAACTCATTGACCTGCAGTCTGATGCTGTACTGGCAGACCACTTCAAGTCAAGCTCACTGCTTGATTTTTACTCCTCTCTTAAAGAGGAGAATTTTCCAAACATGAGGAGACATGCTCAGAAGATGTTGGTTCTGTTTGGCTCTACCTACATATGTGAGCAAACATTCTCAGTGATGAAGTTTAACAAATCCAAGAATAGGTCCTCTCTCACTGATGATCATCTCTCAGCGGTGCTTCGCATCTCCACTTCAGACATTCAACCTGAGTTTGATGCTCTTGTTAAAGCCTTGCAGAGACTAGATTTTTCTCACTGAATGAGAAACCCAAACTGAAAAATGCCTAATGAGGTGGTTTGACAAAATATAGGCATTAAAAGCCACTGATTAGCAGTGAGGGACACTTTCTTTGGAAGCCTTTTTCTTAAAATCTCAGTTTTTGACAATTATAGTGTCTGATATTGCATATCTTGCTTAATATTTTGAGTTCAAAGACATATTCAATACTAAGGTTCAGTATTCAATAAATAGATTCTTATTTCACTAAATATGTCACAATATTGAATATTTTTCAAATGGTTAAATTGTTATCATTTTGTTAACCTTCAACTGAATAAATTACAATTTTTATAAGGCACCCTCACTTTGTATTGTTTATAATCATAGCACATAATCTTCTTACCAAGTGTTGCCAGCTCTAAACAATTAATTTAATGTTGTTTTATGTAAAAATACGATAAATATTACACAGAATTGGGTTCAACATTTTGGCCCGGCCCTCCACAATATCTTCTATTTCTCATGTGGCCCTTTGGAAAAAATAATTGCCCACCCCTGGTCTAGTGCGTCCATATCTGGTAGTAGTAGAGGGAGTCTCCTGTGTGTGTGTGTGTGTGTGTGTGTGTGTGTGTGTGTGTGTGTGTGTGTGTGTGTCTGTGTTAGAGTTGGTCCAGTGCGTCCATATCTGGTGGTAGTAGTGGGAGTCTCCTGTGTGTGTGTGTGTGTAGTGTGAGTGTGTGTGTGTGTGTGTGTGTGTGTGTGTGTGTGTGTGTGTGTGTGTGTTAGAGTTGGTCCAGTGTGTCCATGTCTAGCTAGATACTGGTAATGTTGTATAAAACTCCTTAAAGCCATGTTTGGATTGTGCCATGATAAATGTCTATCTGTCAATCCAAATAAAGAATTAAAATGTGTGTGTTAGAGTTGGTCCATATCTGGCGGTAGTAGAGGGAGTCTCCTGTGTGTGTGTGTGTGTGTGTGTGTGTGTGTGTGTGTGTGTACGATGTGTGTGTGTGTTAGAGTGTGTCCATATCTGGTGGTAGTAGAGGGAGTCTCCTGTGTGTGTGTGTGTGTGTGTATGGTGTGTGTGTGTGTGTTAGAGTGTGTCCATATCTGGTGGTAGTAGAGGGAGTCTCCTGTGTGTGTGTGTGTGTGTGTGTGTGTGTGTGTGTGTGTGTGTGTGTGTGTGTGTGTGTGTGTGTGTGTGTGTGTATGTGTGTGTGTGTGTGTGTGTGTTAGAGTTGGTCTAGGGCGTCCCTATCTGGTAGTAGTAGAGGGAGTCTCCTGTGTGTGT
>JAODXP020003229.1:12500-32543 GCA_027497455.2 Sardinella longiceps
TTTAGTGGTCAGTATTGTTAAGGGCTCAGGGTTTAGTGCAATAGTATTGTTAAGGGCTCAGGGTTTAGTGGTCAGTATTGTTAAGGGCTCAGGGTTTAGTGCATAGTATTGTTAAGGGCTCAGGGTTTAGTTTAGTGCAATAGTATTGTTAAGGGCTCAGGGTTTAGTGGTCAGTGTTGTTAAGGGCTCAGGGTTTAGTGGTCAGTATTGTTAAGGGCTCAGGGTTTAGTGCAATAGTATTGTTAAGGGCTCAGGGTTTAGTGGTCAGTATTGTTAAGGGCTCAGGGTTTAGTGCAATAGTATTGTTAAGGGCTCAGGGTTTAGTGCAATAGTATTGTTAAGGGCTCAGGGTTTAGTGGTCAGTGTTGTTAAGGGCTCAGGGTTTAGTGGTCAGTATTGTTAAGGGCTCAGGGTTTAGTGGTCAGTATTGTTAAGGGCTCAGGGTTTAGTGCAATAGTATTGTTAAGGGCTCAGGGTTTAGTGCAATAGTATTGTTAAGGGCTCAGGGTTTAGTGCAATAGTATTGTTGAGGGCTCAGGGTTTAGTGGTTAGTATTGTTAAGGGCTCAGGGTTTAGTGCAATAGTATTGTTGAGGGCTCAGGGTTTAGTGGTTAGTATTGTTAAGGGCTCAGGGTTTAGTGCAATAGTATTGTTGAGGGCTCAGGGTTCAGTGGTCAGTATTGTTAAGGGCTCAGGGTTTAGTGCAATAGTATTGTTAAGGGCTCAGGGTTCAGTGGTCAGTGTTGTTAAGGGCTCAGGGTTTAGTGCAATAGTATTGTTAAGGGCTCAGGGTTTAGTGGTCAGTGTTGTTAAGGGCTCAGGGTTTAGTGGTCAGTGTTGTTAAGGGCTCAGGGTTTAGTGCAATAGTATTGTTAAGGGCTCAGGGTTTAGTGGTCAGTATTGTTAAGGGCTCAGGGTTTAGTGGTCAGTATTGTTAAGGGCTCAGGGTTTAGTGGTCAGTATTGTTAAGGGCTCAGGGTTTAGTGGTCAGTATTGTTAAGGGCTCAGGGTTTAGTGCAATAGTATTGTTAAGGGCTCAGGGTTTAGTGGTCAGTGTTGTTAAGGGCTCAGGGTTCAGTGCAATAGTATTGTTAAGGGCTCAGGGTTTAGTGGTCAGTATTGTTAAGGGCTCAGGGTTTAGTGGTCAGTGTTGTTAAGGGCTCAGGGTTTAGTGCAATAGTATTGTTAAGGGCTCAGGGTTTAGTGGTCAGTATTGTTAAGGGCTCAGGGTTTAGTGGTCAGTATTGTTAAGGGCTCAGGGTTTAGTGCAATAGTATTGTTAAGGGCTCAGGGTTTAGTGCAATAGTATTGTTAAGGGCTCAGGGTTTAGTGCAATAGTATTGTTAAGGGCTCAGGGTTTAGTGCAATAGTATTGTTAAGGGCTCAGGGTTTAGTGGTCAGTATTGTTAAGGGCTCAGGGTTTAGTGGTCAGTATTGTTAAGGGCTCAGGGTTTAGTGCAATAGTATTGTTAAGGGCTCAGGTTTAGTGGTCAGTGTTGTTAAGGGCTCAGGGTTTAGTGGTCAGTATTGTTAAGGGCTCAGGGTTTAGTGCAATAGTATTGTTAAGGGCTCAGGGTTTAGTGGTCAGTATTGTTAAGGGCTCAGGGTTTAGTGGTCAGTATTGTTAAGGGCTCAGGGTTTAGTGCAATAGTATTGTTAAGGGCTCAGGGTTTAGTGGTCAGTATTGTTAAGGGCTCAGGGTTTAGTGCAATAGTATTGTTAAGGGCTCAGGGTTTAGTGCAATAGTATTGTTAAGGGCTCAGGGTTTAGTGGTCAGTGTTGTTAAGGGCTCAGGGTTTAGTGGTCAGTATTGTTAAGGGCTCAGGGTTTAGTGCAATAGTATTGTTAAGGGCTCAGGGTTTAGTGCAATAGTATTGTTAAGGGCTCAGGGTTTAGTGCAATAGTATTGTTGAGGGCTCAGGGTTTAGTGGTCAGTATTGTTAAGGGCTCAGGGTTTAGTGCAATAGTATTGTTAAGGGCTCAGGGTTTAGTGGTCAGTATTGTTAAGGGCTCAGGGTTTAGTGCAATAGTATTGTTGAGGGCTCAGGGTTTAGTGGTTAGTGGGTTAAGTTAGTCCAAATCTAAAACCCAATGTGGGTTTCTTACGCCGGCCGCTCATGGAGTAGACGCAAATACCGACTACATTGATTATAAAACTACGCTTAGAATACCCTTTTCTTGGTTTAAAAGCGACACCGTGCGTTTATTTTATATTTGGATAGGAAAGACAACCACCTGTCACATCATATGGCTACTAAACCGGCAGATTCAGTACAGGCAAAGGTATCTGACCATGATCAGAGGCTAACGAGCATTGACACTGCTATGAACGACTTTGATGAGCGCATGCAAAAGTTGGAGTCAACCTGTGCGACACTAGCGACCAGCAATGCAAATCTACAGGCTAAAACCACTGACCTTGAGTCACGTAGCCGTAGGAACAATATTAGAATAGTCGGCCTACCTGAACTGATTGAGGGTGCATATCCAACTACGTTTTTTCGCCGAGCTCCTGCATAACATCCTAGGCGAGGAGATCTTGAAGGCATCACACGTGGGGCCTCGCCCATAAGCTTTCCTTGTATGCCGATGATCTTTTATTGTATATATCTAACCCTACATCCTCCTTGCCAACTATTCTTCACATCTTAGACCAGTTTGGGAGGCTCTCTGGGAGGCTCTCTGGTTATAAGCTAAATCTGAATAAGAGTGAGTTGTTCCCAATTAATGCTGCAGCGAGTAAACTTCCTGCCTCATGCTTTCCCTTTAAAGTGGTCCCTGAGGGGTTTGTGTATTTAGGAGTATTCATTACAACATCAGTTTCAAATATTTTTACAAAAAACTTCCTAACACTTCTGGACACCTGTAAATCTGATTTCAACAGGTGGTCCAATCTTCCTATATCCATGATGGGCCGTGCAAATCTCATAAAAATGGTGGTGTTGCCCAAATTCTTATACCTTTTCCAGCATGTCCCAGTAATGATCAATAAATCTTTCTTTTGCACTTTAGACAGCTATATTAGCTCTTTCCTGTGGAGTAATAAACCCGCTCGCATCAGGAAGTCAGTACTGCAACTTCCAAAGGCCAAAGGAGGCGTTGGTCTACCAAATTTTTGTTGGTACTATTGGGCATGTAATATAAATAAGTTACTCTATTGGGTTAAGAACAGCACAGAGGTTACTAGAGCCCCCTGGGTTCACCTGGAATTCTCTTCCTCTAACTGCTCCTTACACTCTGTGGTATCCTCTCAGCTACCCCTCCCAAAAAATATCTCTAAAAACCCAATTGTTCTCAATACTATCAAAATATGGACACAATTTCGAAAGCATTTTGGCCTGGTAAAATCCTCAACAGTTGTCCCCATTTTGAACAATCATCTTTTTCCTCTTTCTTGCTCAGACCCAGCATTTCAAGTATGGGCCACTAAAGGTCTCACGATCATCGGTGACCTTTACAATAAAGGAATTTTCTCTTCTTTGCTGATCTGTCAAAAAGATACGACCTACCCAATGCTCATCTTTTTAGATATTTTCAGATTAGGCACTATGTACAAAATCAATTCCCCCTTTTTCCCAAACGTCCTCCGGACTCAGAACTTGACACTATTCTTTCTCTTGATGTCAATCGTAGAGGTCTAATTTCTCATATTTATAACTCAGTTGAATCTACTCGCCAAGACCCCATTGCCACTCTCAAGCAAACTTGGGAGGAAGACCTAGGGCTAACGATATCTGATGCACAGTGGGAACATATACTGGGTCTAGTTCATTCCTCTTCCATATGTTCAAGACATGGCCTAATACAATGTAAAATCCTACATAGAGCATATTTGACCAATGTGAAGCTGGCAAAGATATATCCAGACAGGAGTGATGCTTGTAATCGATGTAAGAACTCACCAGCTGACCTTATACATATGTTTTGGTCCTGTCCCAGACTATCAGAGTTTTGGACTAGTGTATTCAATACCCTTAGTAAAGCCCTGAAATCCCCCATTGACCCTAGCCCCCTCACAGCCCTATTTGGAATACCTTCTAGGCCAGAGTTGCCGGTACAACAGGTTGTGGCATTCACCACCCTTTTGGCTAGACGATTAATTCTTCTAAAATGGAAACATGCTTCCCCTCCTACACATGACAGTTGGATTCAAGAAATATTTCAGTGTGTAAAGCTAGAGAAGATGCGGTTCTCCCTAAGAGGCTCCCTTGGCCGCTTCCACAAAACCTGGTCGCCTATCTTAACATACCTAGAAACAACTACTGTACAGCCTGAAAACATATGAACTAGCAGAGTTATACCAAACATAATAACATTACCTCTTTAAAGCAATTCTATACTGTTTAGATAGCCTTAGTATATGTTTTTCTTTTCTCTTTCTCTACCCCCTTTTTTTTTTTTTTTTTTCTTTCTTCTCTTTCCTTTCTCCCCTTAAGTGTTGTTTGTGTGTGTGTGTGTGTGTGTGTGTCTTGGGTTGAGGGAAGGAAAGAGGGGTATGGGGGGGAGGGGTGGGGGTGGAATATAGGGGCTTGTGAAGGTGTGTGGGGGGGGATTCATGTATGTAGTACTTTTCATTACTGTGTTCTGGAGTTACACTGTCACAAATTGTTCTATGAAAATACAATAAAAAGATTTATAAAAAAAAAAAAAAAAAAAAAAAAAAAACCAATGTGGCCCTTGAGCCAAAATAATTGCCCAGAGTGTCCTAAGTGTGAGAGTGTTGTGTGTGTGTGTGTGTGTGTGTGTGTGTGTGTGTGTGTGTGTAATTAATTGTGTGTGTAAATAATTGCCCACCCCTAGATTAGGGGTTCAGAGTGTCCTAAGTGTGAGAGTGTTGTGTTGTGTGTTGTGTGTGTGTGTGTGTGTGTGTGTGTGTGTGTGTGTGTGTGTGTGTGTGTGTGTGTGTAATTAATTGTGTGTGTAAATAATTGCCCACCCCTGGATTAGGGGTTTAGAGTGTCCTAAGTGTGAGAGTGTTGTGTGTGTGTGTGTGTGTGTGTGTGTGTGTGTGTGTGTGTGTGTGTGTGTGTGTGTGTGTGTGTGTGTAATTAATTGTGTGTGTAAATAATTGCCCACCCCTAGATTAGGGGTTCAGAGTGTCCTAAGTGTGAGAGTGTTGCATAACTGCTGACTCAGCGGCACTTCTTTAGTGTTTAGGGGTTAGGGTTTAGTGTTAAGGCTCTGTCCCATTCCTCTTCCCTTAATAACTGCTGACTCAGCATTGAGGACACTCCTTTAGGGTTTAGGGGTTAGGGTGTAGGCTCTGTCCCATTCCTCTTCCCTTAATACTACCACTTGTTTTCGAGTGCCCTCCAAAGTGAGACACCCCTCGATTGTGTAGCGAGAAGTGCAGTTCTTCCTCCACGAAACGGGACAGCACTTCGCGTAAAAACATTTTCACCTGTTTTACATGTCTGTTATTAAGACTGAATGGATATAAGGCCCTAGACCAGGGTAAACGGTTCAAAAGCCGTTCCATAAATTATCATTGAGAAAATCACCCACATGAGGTGCTCTTGAAGTTCTGGTGAAAGATTTGCGAACTGTGAAAAATATCAATCTTTTTAATTGTCATGTTTTAACACACCAGTGCGGAGTTCAACTGAAATTAACATCAAACTAAGATATCCCATCATTAAAATATAAACATAAGCTTAATTGCAATAATAAAGCTGTATTTGTGAAGTTCTTATCCAGAGCTGGTCGCCGTCTTTCTGTTTAGCTGTTTAGTTTGCAAAGAATCGTGGGTAATTTCATCTTCACTCCGTTCAAAGTCTGCATCCGACCTCCCTCCGTTTGAAGGGGCGATTTGAACCGTGCAAAATCGAGTGTTAGGGCTAAAATGGAGGGGAAGTGGTAGAAATGGGACAGGGCCTTTAGTGGTTTGGGGTTAGTATGTCCTAAGTGTGCGAGTGTTGCATAATTGCTGACTCAACTCCCCTGCATGGACCCCTCAGTTATCAAAAGTCTCGGCCAGAGAACACACTAACCCCAATTACACCTTTACGTCATCACAGATGACACACACACACATGCTCACTTACACACATGCTCACTTACACACATACTCACATACACACAAAATGGTTTGTTTGTGAGATATCACAAAGAGATATTCAAACTCTATCATATACATTATGATATAATACACACTCCTACAACAAACTCACACTGGCACACACACACACACACACACACACACACACACACACACACACACACACACACAAATATACACTCTCCACCACAAACATTCCTGTATTCTAACATCCAGTTTTTCATTCATTCATATTTAGCTGAATTCACACACACACACACACACACACACACATTCTCACATCCAGTACAAAGTTATTAATTTATTCATGTTAAGCTGTCTAGTCATTTGATAATATGCTGGTGAAGCTTTTTTTAGTCATGCACACACACACACACACACACACACACACACACACACACACACACACACACACACACACACACACACATTCTCACATCCAGAGTACACACACACACACACACACTGCATGCATCACTGACGCTAACGGCCAAGAATCATACAGCTGCTTCTGAGAAAAACATACATGGTGTCTATTTATAGCTGAACTGAACGTGTGTGTGTGTGTGTGTGTGTGTGTGTGTGTGTGTGTGTGTGTGTGTGTGTATATGTGTGTGTGTGTGTGTGTGTGTGTGGAAAAGTTTACAGTTTGGGTGTGACAGGAACATGCATGTGCTCAAAGATAACAGTGTCACATCTGGACTACGGTAATTGTGACTGTGTATGTGTGTGTGTGTGTGTGTGTGTGTGTGTGTGTGTGTGTGTGTGTGTGTGTGTGTGTTGCGTGTTCTATACATTGCGTAATTACTGAAACCTTTACTGCTAACACAACATTGGACCGCACTGACAGTCATTATTTAAATGAAGAACTTCCTCAGCATTACTAGTTACTCAAGTCCCATGCAGTTAGCATGAGAGACACTCTCCCCTCCACACAGATTTAACACATTACCTGCCCAAGTTCCTCAAGCACTGAGCTTCTCCTTAACCGCTTACTTAACCGCTAAACTCAACCATAGCATGCTAAGTACTGTAGCATTCCTAACAGGTAGTTTGCTGCTACGTTAACAAGTCTGCTACCAACCATACATGTAGAAAAAAAGAGAGACAGACAGACAGAGAGAGAGAGAGAGAGAGAATGTCAGAGAGCGAGAGAGGGAGGGAGAAAGACAGAGAGAGAGAGACCATCAGAGAAGTACAGTACCTTTACAGTACCTTTGCTAAGGCCAAGAGGACTAGCCCAGAGAGAGAGAGAGAGAGAGAGAGAGAGAGAGAGAGAGAGAGAGAGAGAGAGAGAGACAAATAGAAAACGAATGGACACAGTACCTGTGGTCATTGTGAAGGTTAGCAGACAGGCCAAACAGAGAGAGAGAGAGAGAGAGAGAGAGAGAGAGAGCGAGAGAGAGAGAAAGACAAATAGAAAAAGAGTGAACACAGTACCTGTGGTCATTGTGAAGGTCAGCAGACAGGCCAAACAGGTGAGTCCAGAACTCCTCATCTTCCCACCGATGCCTTAGTGAGGGGCTGAGATAATGAGAGATTAAGAGAGAAATTTTGCAAAAGAGAGAGTGTGTGTGTGTGTGAGTGTGTGTGTTTGGGTGTGTGTTTGGGTGTGTGAGAGAGCAAGCAATGAATTAGAACTTGCACATGGACTTAAGAGTCAGAAGAGTACATGGGGACCCCTTACCACGCCCACACACACACACACACACACACACACACACACACACACACACATGAACATGCGCTCTCTCTCTCTCTTGCTCACACACACATAGTGTTGTACTGGTAGAATAAGAGGTGGCAAATATGATTGGTCAGGGAGCCGTTGGGCTGGATTGCTTCAATCGGTTCGTTGAGTAGCCTATGTACAGTACTATATACGTACAGTGTTGGGTAAGTTACTTTAGAAATGTAATGCGTTACAGTTACAAGTTACCCCTTTGAAATAGTAATTGTAGTGTAACTATTTTGATTACTTTAATAAAGTAATGTAACTAATAACTTTTGATTACTTTTTGATTACATTTCAACATTATTGATCTTTTTTTTTTTTTTTTCAATCGTCAAGCAATTTCGAGTTTTTGAATCCTGGCAATGTTAACTGACACATAGTCCTATTATTCACCATTGACATTGCAAAAATTCTTTTTAACTCCCACAGAAGTGTCAGAATTCACTACGAGCAAATTGTTAAAATACTTGGTGAACATCACTGAATAATCAGGTGTTTGTCTGAGATTGCTCATAAAGTATTTGTGCACCTGATCAATAGAGCTCATTTTTATATCCGGCAATGGGCTACATGCCTATGTTGTAGTTTTTGTCTGACGGTCAGGCCTCCTTGCTACTGAAACTTAGACCGCTATCAGGTAACAAGTGAGTAGTGTTGAACAAGTGATAGTGTAGAAACAATTATATTAGCATAGTGTATTTTAGCTGTAGTAGTGACATTTAGTTGTAAATAGAGGATGTTGTATTTACATGAAGCACACTTAGCCAATGTTTCTGCAGATGATATCGGGATCATGTAACTAGAATTGTAATTCTGAATATTTCTTGAAGAAACTGTAATTCAATTACACATTATTTCAAAGTAACTGTAATTGATTACTGTTACTTTTATTTTGTAATTAAATTACGTAATTTCGTTACATGTAACTCGTTACTCCCCAACACTGTATACGTATTCTACTATACATGTACTATATACGTATTCTATATGTACTATATACGTATTCTACTATACATGTACTATATACGTATTCTATATGTACTATATACGTATTCTATATGTACTATATACGTATTCTATATGTACTATATACGTATTCTATATGTACTATATACGTATTCTATATGTACTATATACGTATTCTACTATACATGTACTATATACGTATTCTATATGTACTATATACGTATTCTATATGTACTATATACGTATTCTACTATACATGTACTATATACGTATTCTATATGTACTATATACGTATTCTACTATATGTACTATATACGTATTCTATATGTACTATATACGTATTCTATATGTACTATATACGTATTCTATATGTACTATATACGTATTCTATATGTACTATATACGTATTCTATATGTACTATATACGTATTCTACTATACATGTACTATATACGTATTCTACTATACATGTACTATATACGTATTTTATATGTACTATATACGTATTCTATATGTACTATATACGTATTCTACTATATGTACTATATACGTATTCTATATGTACTATATACGTATTCTATATGTACTATATACGCATTCTATTCTATATGTACTATATACGTATTCTACTATATATGTACTATATACGTATTCTACTATATGTACTATATACGTATTCTATATGTACTATATACGTATTCTACTATATGTACTATTTACGTATTCTACTATACATGTACTATATACGTATTCTACTATACATGTACTATATACGTATTCTACTATACATGTACTATATACGTATTCTATATGTACTATATACGTATTCTACTATATGTACTATATACGTATTCTACTATACATGTACTATATACGTATTCTATTCTATATGTACTATATACGTATTCTATATGTACTATATACGTATTCTACTATACATGTACTATATACGTATTCTATATGTACTATATACGTATTCTACTGTACATGTACTATATACGTATTCTACTATACATGTACTATATACGTATTCTATATGTACTATATATGTATTCTACTATACATGTACTATATACGTATTCTATATGCACTATATACGTATTCTACTATACATGTACTATATACGTATTCTACTGTACATGTACTATATACGTATTCTATATGTACTATATACGTATTCTATATGTACTATATACGTATTCTACTATATGTACTATATACGTATTCTATATGTACTATATACGTATTCTATATGTACTATATACGTATTCTATATGTACTATATACGTATTCTATATGTACTATATACGTATTCTATATGTACTATATACGTATTCTATATGTACTATTTACGTATTCTACTATACATGTACTATATACGTATTCTACTATACATGTACTATATACGTATTCTACTATACATGTACTATATACGTATTCTATATGTACTATATACGTATTCTACTATATGTACTATATACGTATTCTACTATACATGTACTATATACGTATTCTATTCTATATGTACTATATACGTATTCTATATGTACTATATACGTATTCTACTATACATGTACTATATACGTATTCTATATGTACTATATACGTATTCTACTATACATGTACTATATACGTATTCTACTATACATGTACTATATACGTATTCTATATGTACTATATACGTATTCTATATGTACTATATACGTATTCTACTACATGTACTATATACGTATTCTATATGTACTATATACGTATTCTACTATACATGTACTATATACGTATTCTATTCTATATGTACTATATACGTATTCTATTCTATATGTGCTATATACGTATTCTATATGTACTATATACGTATTCTATATGTACTATATACGTATTCTATATGTACTATATACGTATTCTACTGTACATGTACTATATACGTATTCTACTATACATGTACTATATACGTATTCTATATGTACTATATACGTATTCTATATGTACTATATACGTATTCTACTATACATGTACTATATACGTATTCTACTATACATGTACTATATACGTATTCTATATGTACTATATACGTATTCTATATGTACTATATACGTATTCTACTATACATGTACTATATACGTATTCTATATGTACTATATACGTATTCTACTATATGTACTATATACGTATTCTACTATACATGTACTATATACGTATTCTATATGTACTATATACGTATTCTACTATATGTACTATATACGTATTCTACTATACATGTACTATATACGTATTCTATATGTACTATATACGTATTCTACTATACATGTACTATATACGTATTCTACTATATGTACTATATACGTATTCTATATGTACTATATACGTATTCTATATGTACTATATACGTATTCTACTATACATGTACTATATACGTATTTTATATGTACTATATACGTATTCTACTATACATGTGCTATATACATATTTTACTACACATGTACTATATACGTATTCTATATGTACTATATACGTATTCTACTATACATGTACTATATACGTATTCAATTCAATTTAATTTGTAGAGCACCAAATGCAGTATATTTACAGACAGTACGAGGAGCACCCGAAGTAACAGTGTGTGTGTGTGTGTGTGTGTGTGTGTGTGTGTGTATGAGACGCTACACAGACACCCCAGGAGTAACAGTGTGTGTGTGTGTGTGTGTGTGTGTGTGTGTGTGTGTGTGTGTGTGTGTATGTGTGTTTGTGTGTGTAAGACGCTACACAGACAGAGGGAGGAGCCACCAGGAGTAACGGGCAAGGAAAAAATCCATTTGTATTTAATTTTAGAAAGACACCTTGGGCAGACCCACGCCTTATGGGCTCAACCCAGCCGCCAGGGCCCAGTGAAGTACCCATAGAGTACATCCATACAAGTATGGGGTCAACCCAGCCACACGCGCGCGTGTGTGTGCCTGCGGCCAGTGAAGTACCCATACAGCCCATACAAGTATGGGGTCAACCGAGCTGTGTGTGTGTCTTTGGGTGGTGTTGTGAGGATGTCTGTGCTGAGGACCTGTGCTCTGCACGGCTGCATGTGTGCGTGTGTGTGTGTGTGTGTGTGTGTGTGTGTGTGTGTGTGTGTGTGTGTGTGTATGTGTGTACCTCTGTTCTGTAGGCTTGCTGCTGCAAATGCTTGTAAAGTAAACTTGCAAGTCAGTGTGGTCAAGCCAGTTGAGTGCACATGAAACATCTGCTTGTACAGAAGTGCTCTAGGTTAAGCAGTGAGTATGTGTGTGTGTGTGTGCATGTGGGGTGTGGCTGTGGATGTGTGTGTGTGTGTGTGTGTGTGTGGCAGTGTGGCTGGAGTGTGTGTGTGTGTGTGTGTGTGTGTGTGTGTGTGTGTGTGTGCTGGTGAATGATGGGGCAGGCAGGTGTCTCAGTGGGTTTAGCAGGAAAGTTTGTGTTGTGTGTGTTGTGTGTGTGTGGGCGTACATGTTTGTGTGTGTGAGTGAGTGGTGTGTGTGTGTGTGTGTGTACATGTGTGGGTGTGTGTGGTTGTGCTCTGACTGTGCTGATCAGACACAAGCGACCGAGTAACACACACAAGCCCCCATCAAACACACATGCACACACACACACACACACACACACACACACACACACACACACACACACACACACACACACTCTAGCCCCCATCAAACAGGAAGTGACACAGATAGACCAGATTGAAACTCCAACCCCATTAAGGCCAAACTTATCATCAACTCAGACACAGACTGAGAGCAACTCCAATACAAGCTGAGGCCCCACAAATATAAATATAAATACAAATACAAATACAAATATAAACATAAATATAAATCCTTCCAAGAGAGGCCTGCAATCCCACTGCCCCAGGATGGGAGTTCTGTCATCAGCAGCATTTGTGTTTGGAGTCATGACACTGGCAGAGACAAGTGAGAGATTTAATTTATTATTACTCTGAAACATACATTTCATTTATTTTTGCACTGAATAATTCATTTTATTTATTACCTCCGTCAAGGAGATTATATTTTCGCCGGCATGTGTCTGTCCACCAAATAGGTTCGCTGGCGTGTGTCTGTGTGTGTGTGTGTGTGTGTGTGTGTGTCTGTCTGTCTGTGTACAAGAATTTTTGATGAAATTTTCGGGCAACATGTGTATTGGGACATGTAAGACCTGATTCAATTTTGGTGCCGATCTGTGATCCATCTGTGACCACATTGACTTGGCGGAGGCCTGCATCTTTTCTAGTTTTTTTTAAAAACTCCCACATTTATCTCTCGCTCTCTAAATTCTGATTCCTCAGGAAAAAACACGGTAGAGTTTTTATCTTTACACACCCACATGTTCGACACCCCACGCTGACTGGCATGAAGCTACGCAGTTTAGAGACTGGGACAGTATCAGAGATACTGATTTCAGATTCTGAACCCTCTTAAGCCATTTTTAGAAATTAGGAGAAACAAATAAATCCAAAACCATACCAAGCAATTAGAATTGGACTAAAATTTGTAAATAATAATAAAAATATATAAAATTAAATAAGTTGCTAATATAATAGAATGTAAAATAAATCGCTAATAAACTTATTTTATATCTGATCTTTAATTGTTTTGAGACAAGCCCTCAGCATATGGCTGCTTCTCTAAAAAGTCGCATGCAAGTAGATGTCTAACATATGAAAATAAAAGAGCAATTGAATCGAACATTAATATCACACTACTTTTGTCACTGTTAGTGTAATGTGTACACTAGAATGCTACACAAGGCAACACTAAAGAAAATCAGGATTTAAACATACAACCCAGTACCAGCAATAATACAATAGGCTCCACATTTATCTTATTTCAGTCATATTTTTGTCCCCCAAATTTTCTAGTCTTGACTCTGACAAATGCATCATACGGAAACATTAAGAATTTTCTGCCAGTTTGAAGCGAGGCATTGAGACGCTTCGAAGTATCAAAAAAATGATCAAAATGTGCACAGAACACAACTGACTTAAACAGACATTTTTAAAAAAAAAATCATAAAAATTTCATATACCTTCATGGAGAAAAAAACAGTTTTTTAAAAAGTTTCTTTTGCAAGCAGTGTGACTGAGAATTATTTGAAAATACATTTACACTTTTTGTCAGTTTGATGTGAGAATTCAACACTTTAAAGTTAAGTATTAAATAGTGTTCAGAATACTACTGTAAACTACGACAACCAACAACTAGTAAGAGTAACATTTTAATAAATACATTTAATTCAATTACAGTCAAGATGGAGCCTCTATTTTATCTTTCATGTTGTTCCCTGTAAATGTATTATTATGCTGCAAAGCATTTTTTTCATTTTCATACATGGAAAAAATACACGTTCATACATGGAACAAAAATACACGTTCATACATGGAACAAAAATAGTTTGTAGTGTTGTAGAACATGACCGTTTGAGAATGTTCCAGTAAGCGTGCTGCTCTGACCAATGCCACGCATACTGTATGCATTCGCTACTTGTACTGTACTGAGCCCTCAGTTTAACACAAACTAACAAACTAAACTTCTTTCGTCCATCTTGTTGTCAATGGATTCTAAAACTCTTCATTACTTGTGTAATGAATCTTCTGTATGCCTATTAGTGTATTACCTGTGAACAAGGGAAATGTTGTAAAACCTGTTTATGTTAAGTTTTTTTACTAGGTAGTCTTATAGTATAAAGTTAAAACACATGAAATGATTGCTTGATGTCAAATGAGCTACTTTAACAATAGTATATTAGTGTAATATTACATGTAGAAGTTGACAATTAGAAATACTTATAATAGTAAAATTGCAGTGTTGCAGAAACAATAACTAGAGTTTATACACAGCATGACCAAGTCTCTGCGATTGCTGTCATCGGCTGAGTAGAGAGAGACACTTCACAGACTGTAGTGTTATCACACACCGGAGAAGCTTTGCAATGATACATATTGGATTCCTCTGTGTTGTATTTTTGTTCGTCATGGATGTTGATAGATGTATGATTTTGACCTCATCTAAAAAGAATAAAAAGTTCAGCACAATAACTGACTTGGTGCATACCTGAATGGAGAGTCATATACAGGTAATCACAACATTTATCTGAAATGGGCAGGAGGCTTTGGAGATCATGATAACATGTCCACACCTATTAGTCTGAAAAATTAAACTTTTAAACATTTTCTGGGATTCTGCCATAGGTGGTTGACAACTAACGATGTAAAATAACTGCCACCAGCTGGACTGGGGTGTGGCACTGATCGGGGTTCCTGGTACCTCATGATCAGGCTACCCTTCGGGTCATATGTCTGCCTTTAATCGACGATGTCATATCCTATACAACTTTGTATTGTTATATCCTGTCTCTGCAGTGTCTGTTGATGATGTGCCTGTCTATGCGCTTAGAAGGGCAGTCGGTGGACCTGGAGATACCGACTCTTCTGGATAAAGACTCACATGCTTTCACATGGTACTTCAATATAACCAGGATGATCGTGACCTATCACCCCAAATTTAAGTATGCGGATGTCATTGTGCCATATGATAAAGGTCACGTGGAGTTCAACAACCAAACGTTCAGCCTGCGTTTGAGGTCTGTGCAGAGAAACGACAGTGGGCTCTACACCGCAAAACACTCAGAGATCAAAAGCAATTGGCCGGATACAGGCTCATTGTGCGGGGTGAGTGTCTCAGGGTGTGTGTGTGTGAGTGTGTGTGTGTGACTCTTCAGTCAAATTAAGTTTTACCTGGTTATTAATTCAAACATAAATACCATATTAACAACCATTGTCCATGTGTGAGTGTATTTGAATGCGTTGTCTATTCAAGCACAAGTGTGTGAGAGTGTGTGTGTGTGTATGTGTGTGTGTAATTGTGTGAGTGTATGTGCATTTATATGTTATACACATATTTTTTCTCAGAGTCTGCCAGAATCCCTGACCTCAGTGTGGTATCTAACCAGACCATCAATGGTACCTGTAACGTGACACTGAGCTGCGTAAAGGTGACGACCTCTCTGTGACTTCTGTCTGTAACTCCACCAGCTGTTCTCCAATGAGACAGGCTTATAAAACCCGCACCCTCACGTTTTCTGTCAACGAAGACATCATCATCTGCAACCAAAGTAATCCATTTGACTGGAAAAACTCAAACAATAGATATCAACCATCTGTGTGGAACCGGAACTGGGTGAGAACGTCATTTGAGCAGAACACATTCTTTATTCCTTATTCGGGACTTATTTTCAGTGGAACACGTTCTTCATTCAGAATTTCATTTCAGCAGGGGCACGTTCTTGCTGCTGCCTCTCCGCGTTCCTTCTGACATCTGTGCATCTGAAGGCTCTACTTTTTCCATTTGATACAGTGATCGACAGCATTACTAACTACAGTATGCTGTTCGTTACACACTGCGGAGTAATACTAACATCGATACACAGTGTGGGCAAGTGCTGCTAACTACAGTATGCTGTTCGATACACACTGCGGAGTAATACTAACATCGATACACAGTGTGGGCGAGTGCTGCTAACTATGCTGTTCGTTACACACTGCGGAGTAATACTAACATCGATACACAGTGGGCGAGTGCTGCTAACTATGTGATTCGATACACACTGCGGAGATAATACTAACATCGATACACAGTGTGGCGAGTGCTAATAACTATGCTTGCTTTGATACACAGTAGACTAGTGCTGTCAGTGATCACAATGTTGATTGTGTGTTGTTGTTGTCGTTGTGATTGAGTTGTGTTATTGTTGTTGATGTTAGTGAAGTGTTGTGTTCCAGGTGCAGTGGCGCCCCTGTTGAAGCTTCTCTGTTCCTGCTGATCCCTGTGAGTCTGAAGGCCCTTCTGCTGTCTGCAGCTCTCATCACTGATAGGACTGCAGTCACTTAACACAGCGGAGACAGACTAACACACACACACACACACATGCAAACACACACACACACACACACACACACACACTGCTGACTGCAGCTCTCATCACTCACGAGGGACTGCAGCCACTTAACACAGCAGAGACAGACATACACACACACACACACACACACACACACACACACACACACACACACACTGCTGTCTGCAGCTCTCATCACTATAGGACTGCAGTCCACTACACGATGAGACACACACATAAGAACACACACACACACACACACACGCACACACACACACACACACACACACACACACACACACACACACACTGCTGTCTGCAGCTCTCATCACTATAGGACTGCAGTCAGTAGCTGACCACAACAGAGACAGACTGACACACACACACACACACACACACACACACACACACACACACACACACCAGAGCCCGTTTACGAGAGAGCCCCACCACTCTCTATTCACCCCCATTGTACCAGTTTTTGGCTGCAGTTCACCTAGGGGCGATCGCGAGGCGAGTCCAAAATACCTGGGGCCCTATGGAGCTACAGGGCTAAATGTATTGTTTCTACCCATTAGACATCAGGAACTATCCAATTTTATTTTTATTTTTTGCGAGTTGGACATAGATTAGCTATAAAAAGTGAATTAACACTCACACCCTGTTACAGCGAACAAAAGCACCTAAACATTTTGTTCCACGATTATTATACAATCTTTGTCCCCTGCATCGTAAACAGTATTGCAATTTTAAGACAAAAAATTATGTAAAAAGAAATGTAGGAATTTGTGGTACAGCTCCATTGAACCCAAGGCATTTTGGACTCACCCGCGAGCTCGCCCTAGGTGCAATACCACACCGGAAGTGCTCCCAGAGTGAAAATTACTCCCCCCTTATTACAATTTCTCTGCACACACACACACACACACACACACACAGCACATAGGTAGTTTGCATATTTCCTGTAAGGGGGGAGGCTTTGCCCATTGCTGTTTCAATAATTTGGTAATTTATGGACTAGCCAGCCTAATGTGTGTGTATGTGAGGCCCATGCCCAAACTAGTCACCTCAGGTGGATTTTCACTCCGTTTGTCTGTCTGTATGTTTGTTAGCATCTTTGCTAACATAATTTCATATCCATCTGCAAACTGTAGGGCGGAATCGTCCATAAACAGGTTGCATCTTTAGCTTGGTCAGCTGGTAGTTTGTTTGTTTAGTACACAAAAGTTACATGACATATGTCTTTCTCTCTTTGTGTGACAAAATGGTCACAAGCATTTTACCTGGCTAAAGTAATGTGTTACCTAGCACTATCCCTTGTATAACATACAAACACACACACACACACACAGAGAGAGAGAGAGAGAGAGAGAGAGAGAGAGAGACACACACACACACACACCCTTACATGGATTCTTACTCACAGTGTGTATCTCTGTGTATCGTCAAATTGTTTAGGCTGATTTACTATTTACTGTTTACTGTGATACTGATGTTTTCAATTAGTGACCTACTTCAGTTTAAATGGATTAATCTCTTAAGCTTTGTATTGGAAATCAGACTTCCCTTAAAAACAAGGTCAAAAATAAAACTATCTTCGAGTTGCTATGGAAACGTCTTCTCTGGTAATTCCAGGTTTGCGACATGGATTGATGGCTATTTTTAATAAGTCAATAGCTACCTAGTATACCCTGACTTCATAACTAAGTTTTATTTTCACATTGTTTTTTTATTATTATTACTAGCAGTTCTTTTATTCATTCTCTTCACTTCATGTTTCTTTATTCTTTTTCATACGATAATTTAAATTATTAATTTTGGTGGTCTTTATTTTTGTGCTAGTGGACGTTGCTGTAGCCTACTAAAGGGTTTAGCTTAACTGTAATAGCAATAAAGCACATTTGAAGAGAAAGAGAATCTCTGTCCATCATTCTAGATATAAAATATATCTATCTTCATCTCTTGCATTTCAATATATGAAATGCAAGAGAAGCAGTTTGTTTTGTAGCATCAATCTATTGAGCAAACTGCAAGACAGAATCAGAAGTTTTGAAAAAAAAAACATCTCAAATAGTAAATGGCACACCTCTCTCTCTCTCTCACTTTCTGTCTACACACTTTTCTCACGATAGTATTTGTGTACGCCTAAGATCCATGACAGTTCTGCTTGGAGTCCTGGTGACTAATCTTCAGAATTTATTGCAGGTAGGCTGTTTCAGTGTAGCGTGACACATTAGAGTACACACACACACACACACACACACACACACACACACTTTATAGGGAGAAAGGCATGACATATCTGAAGTTCTACAGAGGAAGATGTGGGGCTTTTACCAATGTAGACAATAAAATACTATTCATTTAATACAATTTAATGGGAAGAATGACATCAGAAATGAAAACTGTAACATTGTCTTTGATCCAGTTGCAATGGAAAGTTATATCAGAAGATGTGGAGATGTAGTTCTAAGAGATTGTTGTTAGTGGTCTGTGAAAATATAGCCTACTACTTTCCTTTTCATTCATCTTTTAAAACAATGATTTTCCGTAACACTATATTTGAAGGTACCACATAGACTGACAGACGCCACATGGAATTAATAAACCTCTAGACGCACCCTTAGCGGTAGCAAATTTGAATTTGCACAGAAGATACGTCTAGAGGCCACTGATAGAAACTCCGTTGTAGCCTTCCTCTGGCGGCGGATAACCAATCACAGCGTGTATGTGTACAGGAAATCGTAAGGCGGCTGAGATGACGACAGCCCTGCTCAAACCAGAGCGGAATCGTCTTTGGCTTTAGTTTTGGACGAATTGCACTTGTCATTTCTTGAAAGTGAACAAGAAAGTGCACTGAAGTTTTTCGTTCTGAAAAAGATGTCTTTGCCGTGCTATCAACGGCTACGGAAAGTTTGATATACCAGCTGGTACCACTGGCTGGAACGCTAGCCTAGTTACGTGGAGAGGCAGTTTGAAAGACAACGCAATCACCCGCCCTCCATTGAGGTACAGTCTATACATTCTTATGATATAGTCTGGCGTGTCAGGCTAAATACAACTATAACATGACGTTGTCAAGAATCTGTCATAAATGATAAACTCACGCACTTCTGACATACCTTAACCTTTAATCATAACAATCAACATAAATAATATAAGGACACTTAACACAGAAGTCATGACAGGGCAAGTTTATGACAGATTCATGACAATCTCATGTCATAGTTAATGTCATGTCAGTCTTTAATGCACCTTCAAATAAAGTGTAACTAGATTTTCCTTGACTACTTGCCTCATGTTTATCTTGTTCGGTTGTCTCTCTCTGCCTGTGTTTAAGTGTGCTGGGTAAACAGTTTTAT